>VYZV01028760.1:1819-19812 GCA_013401275.1 Pandion haliaetus | reverse complement strand
CAACTACACCTACATGCCCAACCAGTTCAACCACGACACGCAGGACGAGGCCGGGCTGGAGGTGCACCAGTTCTGGCCGCTGGTGGAGATCCAGTGCTCCCCGGACCTGCGCTTCTTCCTCTGCAGCATGTACACCCCCATCTGCCTGCCCGACTACACCAAGCCGCTGCCCCCCTGCCGCTCCGTCTGCGAGCGGGCCAAGGCCGGCTGCTCGCCCATCATGCAGCAGTACGGCTTCGCCTGGCCCGAGAGGATGAGCTGCGACAGCCTGCCGGTGCTGGGGGACACCGAGGTGCTCTGCATGGGCTACAACCGCACGGAAGCCACCACCCTGCCGCCTTTCTTCGGGAAGCCCACGCACCCGGCCAAGGACGCGGCCAAGAACCTGACGCCGCTTGACGGGCAGCGCCCCTCGGGGATGGACTGCGGCCGGACCTGCAAGTGCAAAGCACCCCTGATCCCCATCGCCAAGGAGTCCCATCCGCTGTACAACCGCATCAGGACGGGGCAGGTACCCAACTGCGCCATCCCCTGCTACCAGCCCTACTTTACCCAGGATGAGAAGACCTTTGCCACCTTCTGGATCGGCCTCTGGTCCATCCTTTGCTTCCTCTCCACCTCCACCACTGTGGCCACCTTCCTCATCGACATGGAGCGCTTCAAGTACCCCGAGCGCCCCATCATCTTCCTCTCTGCTTGCTACCTCTTCGTCTCCGTGGGCTACATCGTGCGGCTGGTGGCAGGGCACGCCAACGTGGCTTGCAACCCAGAGCACCACCACATCCACTATGAGACCACGGGCCCTGCCATCTGCACCGTGGTTTTCCTTCTCCTCTACTTCTTTAGCATGGCCAGCTCCATCTGGTGGGTCATCCTGTCCCTCACCTGGTTCCTGGCAGCCGGCATGAAGTGGGGCAACGAGGCCATCGCTAGCTACGCGCAGTACTTCCACCTGGCTGCCTGGCTCATCCCCAGCGCCAAATCCATTGCTGTACTGGCACTCAGCTCCGTGGATGGCGACCCGGTGGCCGGGGTTTGCTACGTGGGCAATCAGAGCCTGGAGAACCTGCGGGGCTTCGTGCTGGCGCCGCTGGTGGTTTACCTCTTCACCGGCAGCCTCTTCCTGCTGGCCGGCTTTGTCTCGCTCTTTCGCATCCGCAGCGTGATCAAGCAGGGTGGCACCAAGACTGACAAGCTGGAGAAGCTGATGATCCGCATTGGCATCTTCACCGTGCTCTACACTGTACCCGCCACCATCGTCATCGCCTGCTACATCTATGAGCAGCACAACCGGGAGGCGTGGGAGCGGGCACAGAACTGCTCCTGCCCGGGGGACCCCCACCGCCCCAAGCCCGACTACGCCATCTTCATGCTTAAGTACTTCATGTGCCTTGTGGTGGGCATCACGTCCGGCGTCTGGATCTGGTCCGGAAAGACACTTGAGTCCTGGAGGCGCTTCACGGCCCGCTGCTGCCAGGCCAGGAAGCCCGTGGGTGCCTCCGTGTACGGTGAGGCCAGCCCGGCGCTGGCGGACAGGACGGTGCTGCCCAGCATGGCCTCCTACCACAAGCAGGTCCCGCTGTCCCACGTGTGACCGAAGGGAGCCTCACTGACCCCAGCCACAGGGAGGAGAGGGTTGCAAAGACCCCTGGGCCGCAGAAGAGGGGGGTGGCAGCTGGGCCACCCCCGGCATCCTCAGCCCCACCGTGGCGGTGCTGCCCGGGACCGAGCGAGTGCGCCCGCAGGGCACGGAGCAGCCACGGCCCCAGGCAGGGCAGGGGGAGGTGTTGCCAGCGACACGGGGGCAGAGGGACAGGGAGGCCTGGAGCCTGGCACCATCGTGTACGCCCCGTTTGGGGTCCCGCGCCCTGTTTGGGGCCCTGGGGTGCTGCTGCCTGCGGGCCGGTCAGGTGGCAGGTAGCCCTCGAGCACTGATTTGTGTCCCACAGTGAGCCCCTGGGCAGGTCTTGCTGGCGCTGGGGTGAAGGGGAGAGCTGCAGCAGGCAGGGCGGGTGCTGGCCCCCAACTCTGGGTCATGCGCTGGCACTGGCACCGGCACCGAGCCGCTCGCCAGAGCCCCGGGGGGGGTTGCGAGGGGGCCGGGGAGAGCTGGCAGTGGGGGCTGCTTCCCTGCCGTGCTGCACCCGGGCTACCCCGGTGCTGCCAGGGTCCCCGGACCCCCCCCGGCACAGCTCCATGTTGCGGAGGAAGGGGCTGGGGGTCCCTGGTGCAATGTTGGCACGCTGGGCGGGAGGGAGGGAGGTTGCTGCGCGGGCTGGGGGGCTTCGCAGGCGGCTGTGGTGCAGGAGGAAGGGGCTGCAGAGAGGAGCTGCCCTCCAGCCCTCGAGGCGGGCAGAGACAGTGCCCCAACTGTCTGCAGCGCAGGCGGGGACCAGGCGATCCCAGAGGTCCCTTCTCCCTGGGGCGAGTGCCTGCAGGCTGTCGCTGGGCAGGGGGCCGGGCAGGGTCTGTTGCTGGTGGGGCTTAGCTCTGCAGCACCGACTCCCGGGTTCGACCCGCCGCTCTGCGATGGACATCCAGCTCCGCTGTGCACGGAACAACTCGCCCCGGAGAGCCGAGGGCCTGCGCGGGTGACGAGGCCGCCGTCCCAGCACGGGGTTCGCAAGGAGCGTGGGGCACCGCTGGCTCTGGCACAGAGAGCAGCCTCCTCCTGAGCTCCGTGTGCTCTGGGAAGGGGTCGATGCTGCTCCGTGCCTCTCGCTTCTGCAGCGGGGTGAGTTTCTCGTGTCTCCCTGGTGCCGTGCAGGTTACCTGGGGTGAGGTAGGCAGCCCCAGTGTCCTGCCTGCCAGCCGTGGCATGCGGCTCAGCAGCTGAGCTTGGCACAACCAACCCTAAAAGGGTGGTTGCACTTCTGCAGCAGGTAGTGTGTGTGTGGCGGGGCTGGGGGGGCGGGGGGGGTCCAAGCCAGGCGGCAGTCTGTCTCTTTTGGGAGCAGCTGGGTTTTCCAGCCAGCCAGCTTCAACACTTCTTGCTGCTTTTTTCAAAGCTGCGCCTCTCTTGGAGACGGTGCTGGGTTCGAGAGTGAGCAGTTAATTTAGGAAAACTCAGTAGAGCGTTTGTACTCCCTTTCCTCCAGCTNCCCCCCGCTGCCCTAAGTGGTGATCACGTGTGTAACTGCCCAGCCATTACTCGAGTCCTTTTTGCCCTCCTTCAAGTGTGGCACCGTGACCTGCTGCTTGAGCGGTGGAGAACAACTGCTGGCTTTGCTCCTGTGGGACTGCAAGGATCCAAGGTTGTTCTCAACGCCCGCGGACCACTTCAGTCAAGAAGGTTTCCACCTCATTTTTAAACCCAAAGCCTGAGAAGTGAGGGGACACTCGAGTGGCACATCTACTGATAAAGGTACTGCCAAGGTACTGCATGAGTGTCTCCGGGGCATTCTGGCCAGAGGGGCCAGCGGTGCAGGGATGGCGGGCTCGGCGGGGACTGCTCAGCCACACATATCAGCACTCTTGCAACAGAGGGCTCGCTCCCTCCAGCGTGTTGCAGTACTTCATCGTGGACAGAATTGCACCATGTGTTACAAACTGTAAATAGTTGTATTATAGCCTGGTTTGTACATACAGAAGCCGTAGTGACCTTTGATATGGGTTTGGGACAGGTGTGTTCTCAGCAGCGAGGCAGGTCAGGCGCAGAGACGCTGTGGGTAGTCTCGTGTTGTAATCCAGGGCATTAAATGATTCCAGCCTGCTCCAATCCGCGCCTTGCTGGATGCCTCTCTTTCTATAGTGCCTTTTGTAGATACAGCTAAAGACACATCATGCAATACAATGGACAAAACCATGTCAAAGGTGGTGTTTTGTTGTTTTTGGTTTTTTCCAAAGTGCAACTAACTGTGTAAAGCTTTATTTTTTCTTTTTTATTAAAGAAAAAAAAAAGAAAAACAAGAAATCCAAGATTAGCTACAAACCACTGCCTATTGAAAAATGCAAGAGCATTTTCAGCTTTGATCTAACAGTAGGTTAATACAATCAACTTGTGTTTGAGGCAGGCTTCTCAGCAACAAGTGGCAGGAGGGGGAAAGGAGCCACTGCCGTGTGCCCTGTATGCTGTAGCCAATTTACATGTTGGGTTTTTTTGCCTCTTCCGTTACTGATGCTCTTCAATGTTGTTTAAATAACTGTACTATATTTTGTGAAAAGTTGAACAAATTTTATTCAAAGAGAAGTATTGAGATTAGTTATTTATGAGGACCAAAAAAAATGTGTTGGGTTTTTTTTTTTGCTTCTGCTAGAATATGAATTACCATAAAAACTTAATTGGGGGGCGGGGGGCAGGGAGGCATGTGCTGGAGGGCTGCGTGGGGCTCTTATCACTAGGGATCGTGGTGGGGCTGGTGAGGCAACTACACTTGCATGGTGCAGGAATAGCATGCTCTGGGTGCACGAAACCCACAGGGCGCTGCCCTCGGCATGGGGGATGCCACGTACCCGCGCCCTCACCACTGGCATGCCACAGCCCACCACGGTGCTGCGCGTCCCAGCCTGGGTGCAGCAGCCTGGCTCTGCACTGAATTGGGTTTAAGCCTCAGGGGCTGCTGTTGCTGCTGGCTGGTGCCCGTGACCTCACTGCTAGCATGTTTCCTTGACAGGCCAAAGTCACACCTCGCTGCTAGAAGAGGGTTAACTATCAACTTTTATTGGTCTTCTGCAGTTTGCACAGTATCAGTCCCTCACCCTGTGCTCAGCTCAGGCCCTGAAGAGGTGCCCTTTGATACTTCTCAGGCCATGCAGATGACAGCTCTTAGCCAAGGGGGATGCTGCACGCCGATTTGAGTGTCCGTGTTGCCATCTGCTGTGTTGGGAGGAGCACTGTAGGAAGGGCAGCAAGGGGTTAAGGCTGGCTTCGTGGTGACTAATGGTGCAGGACTCTGCTATCTAGTTAGGTGTGTAGGCACACACCAGGTCCCACGAGCTAGATAGGATCTCTTACCTGGAAGCAGCATTCCAGCACCCAACGATAAACCTGACAGCCGCACAGACTGACTCACCCGATTAGTCAGTGCCGGCCGATCTGCCCTCCCCATGCCAAGTACAGGCAAAACACACTGTCAGGGGCTGATCCTATTGCACACAGGGCAACTGTTTTGGGCTGGGGGGGGGGAATGGGGAATGTGCACCATCTCAGCACGAGGTTCTTACTGAAGAGCTGCAGACACCCACCGCCTGCCTCCAGAAGTAACTCCAGCCCCTTGCTGGCAGCCTTGTTGGCATCCTCACCTCCCAGGAAGCCGCGGTGTCCTCAGCTCCTCAGTAAATAGGAGCTTGGCAGAGCTGCCTTCTGCCGCCTACCTCGAGCCACCGTTTTGGAGCAAGGGAAGGGCCATTACTGCAGGCAGCTGTTTGCGAAGCACCTGCAGGACTCTGGTCCTGTGAGCACACGCGTGGGCGTGCACAGCCCAGCCTAATGCTTGTGCTGGTGTGTCACGCCCGTGCTCGCCATGTCCCATCTGGTCAAGGCCATCCTCGAAGCAGTCACTGGCTTCCTTGGGGTTGACCAGTGCAAATGCAGTGCAATTTCAGGCTGGGTGGCATGGGGAAATGACATGTCTGACAGCAGGGGAACCATGGGGCTTCTCAAATAGCTTTTAATATCACAGAGCAGAGGCCAAAGTGGTTGTTTCACGTAAAACATGCCTTGTCCGCAAAGGCAGCCTGAGACTTCTAATCCTATGACAAACAAGCCCATGTTCAGCCAGTTAAATGCTCTCTCTAGCTGGTCAACTGGGGCGGGGGGGGAGGGGGAATGGATTTCTAAGGGCACTACAGTCACTTTGGCAGCACCCTGTAATACACTGCATAGTGTCAAACAACTTATTTGGTGCAAGTGTAGTTTTCCCAGATAACATTACGGGGAAAAAAAAAAAAAAACAAAACAAAAAAAAAAACCCCAGGCCTACGTAATGCTACTACACTATTGTGCTGTGGGAAATACCAGTGCAGCATGGGGGCAGCAGCCTGCTCCATGCCCAGCTCTGACCACACCAGCTCACCCTGCCCCACGCACGCCTGCCAACCCCCTGTGCAAGCTCTTGCTTCAATTGCTCTTCTGTCCTCTTCTGCTTGCTCAGGTTATGCTTGACGCCTATACTCTTATCCAGAAGCGATGGTCTTGACATTTATTCCATCTCTGAAGTGCCTGTCCTCTTAACTGCCAAACCCACACTGAAGTAGCTCTCATAAAATTCCCTTAGAAACAAAATACACAGTCCCATACACAAAGGGAAAGGGCTGCTGAAGCCCAAGGGCATCACGTAGCCCGCAAACACGTCCATGACTTCCTGCCCCTGCTGACCGCTAACACACAATGCTCGTGTTATTCTTGCTGGTGCTCACATTATTCTTGCTGGGCCATAACATAGCTATTGTCTCTGCAAACAGTATTTACTGCCAGCTGGGGAGTGCTGCCCTGGAACTGAATGCAGCCAGAGGTCACCTCAACATAGATTAAATATTATTCAGCTGTTGGGTTAAGAGAAACAAGGTACATATTGATCCTGTAGCTGGTTGCTCTTCCCTGGGAGCAGAGGTGGTAACAAGCTCTGTACTTCCAGCATTCTAACTAAGCTTGTAGTTCTTTTGCCTTCTTGAGAAACGTCCTGTCACATGTGCCAAAGCTACAGCGTAGCGCCCCCCCCAGTTCATCTTCCAGTGGAACCACCTAAATGTAATTCCTTCTGAAACACTATCACTGCCCCTCCATTCAAAAGGCAGCTGTACGGTTTACTTTTTATTGTTTACCCAAGAACTGCACTAGCTGTGTTTTCCAGCATGGTAACTCTTTTACCAGAACCAAAACATTAAAGGGAATTGCTATTTTTCCTCTTGTCAGAAGCTGAGTTGTAGTTGAGCCCTGTTCAGCGTCTGCTGAACAGATCAGAAATCCTATTGATAATGTGCTCTGGGCTATGCTAACAGTAAAACTAAAGCCCATTAAGGTTCGAGGCAAAATTAAGTTTGGAGCAGCAGTCTCCTGCAGGATACGCTGCAGAAGCAGCCATCAGCTCGACTTGTCAGTCACCTGCCACGCAGATCAGCAGGAAGAGCCTCCACCTCATTTGGCAAGAAAGGTAAATGACTGCCCCAAGTTTCTGCTGAGCACCTCACAGCTGAATGGCTGCATTTGCAGAAGCCCTGTGCCAGCCCACAGCGAAGTGCATCCAGACAGAGCCACAAAGTTGAAGGCACCTGGCGGTGCTAAGGAAAGAAAAGCTCGTTAGCAATTAGGTCACAAGTCAATCCAGGAGTTGGTCACTTGTAGCTTCCAATTTAGTGCTTCTCAAGGGAGGACTTAAAAAACGGCGAATCGCCTCCAGAGAGACGGGCCCTGCTTAAAGGCCATTTATGTGCAAAAGAACTGGCAGTGAGTCGTTATTTGAGCAGCCTGAGTCAAATTCTAAATCCAAGTGACATGTGGGAACAGCCAGGCAGCTACGCCAGACTCCAGCTCACGGCGTGGTAAAGCAGGCTGCCAGGGCCCTGCCTGCCCCACGCAGCTGCCAAATGACCTCTGCTGCCGGCTCCCCCGACATTCGCAAGTCGCTGTGAGAAAATGAAGGCGAGGGGCTGGTACGGGGAATGGAGGGGCCTTAACGCACACCGCTGGGTTTTCGTCTTTCTTTTGTCATACTTGAGAGAAGCTGCGCAGCGCCAAATACTCGTGAGGGGGAATGAAATCAGACAGCTGTACAGAACACACAATTCACCTTTAACTTTACTTAAAATAGAGTTTATTAGCTTTTCTTTTAATACAAACATGAGAAAGGAAAACCACCTGAAGATGTAGCGTTATTTTCAAAATTGAAGTGTGATCAATACCTGAAGTGCCAAGTTCCAAGGATCTGGGAGCCAGGGGCTGGCATATTTGCATACCGCAAAAGGCTATACACATTTTAACAGCTGAGTGCAGCCAAACTGACGATTACACTCAGACAGCCCCACTCTCAAAGGCATATGGACTTGCTACTCAGTGTAAGTGTCTGGGCCTTCGCTGGAAGAGGAAGTGCACAAAACCCGTGCCATTCAGAGGGAGGTCTGCTCCTAGGACAAACCGCCTAGAACCTATTTGGATCCAAGAAGGGAAGATACTAGAAAGACTTGTAACAGGAAGAGTCTAATAATACTTATCCTGTTTAGAGTTCAGTTTCAGAGCCTGACAGTAAGCTCTGTTCCAAAGTCTCAGAAAGAGCAAAACCCAAGCTTCTAAAGCAGTTGCACAAGATAAAATTCACTTTGAGGGGCAGGGGGGGAAGAAAAAAAAAGGGGGGTTTATAGAAAGCTTTTTGATAATTGTCAATTGAACACGGTATTTTTCAAATCTACCTTGTTAGGTAGTCCTGGATTCTCAAACTCATTATTGTCTCATTATGAATGTAAATCCCTCCCAGGAAACAAAAACCCAAGGAGAGCCAGATGGATGCACAATATCAGCTTTAGGAACTCCACTGTATATAGCACAAGAGATCTGCAGTAGAACTTGGAGAAGCAGTGCTGCACACATGCCATTCACCACTGGATTGCTACACTGTTTGGGATGGTGATGATGTTTCCAGACCAACTTTCTCATTCATTGCCTCAGAAAAAATACACAGATTGCATCTCTTCCAGAGCGATAGAAGTATTAGAAAATGAGAGAAGCACCATAATTCACAAGAAATGCAGCATGGACCCTATACATTTTAACAATACATAAAACCGTATCTCTGCCCCAGTCAAAACATTCGAAGTCTTTTGACAATCTCTACTGGAGTGAAGTTGTGGGTGCAGAGTTGGAATTCCTTCCTGCTGGGCAGCTTCTTGGCTATGAACAGATCACCAACAATAGCAGCTTTTACTAGCCAAACCAGGGAAAAGCCGTCAACATGTATCTATGCTACTGTTTTCAGCTCCAGAGTGGCTTTTATACTTTAAGAGTCCCATGTTTTGTTTTGTTTTTGTTAACACTGCATTGACCTGAAATACAAATGCAGCGAGACTCTGGATGACGGGGGAGAGGAGGGAAGAACGTTGTAACTATAGCCATATGGTTAGTGTTTAAATTCTAAAATTTAAAACTACTTATTATTAAAAACCTCAGGAGTTCACAGCTATAGGCCTACATAGTAAGCAAACATCTGTGGGGGAGAGAAGGAGAGAAGTTTGTTTTTGCACCTCTGGATACATCAGAAGGAGGAAAGAGTTGATTTGACAAAGGTCTTGTCTTTTGCACCAAGTATGCTCCTCAAGCTCTGGGCTCCCTTGGCTAGTTTACCCTCCTCTCCTTCTCTTGCTGGAAGACACCATCACCGCTGGCTTGTGTGCATGGAGTGGTGGTACTCCTCCGATTCATATGGACGCTGGTTCACGGTGCTGCACCTTTCTCTCTCCTCAGGAGAGGATGGCATTAGAACGGCGGATACCAACTAAGTTATCAGCACTGAAAGATCGTCTCATAGCAGCTTTTGACAAGTCTTTGTATTTGTCTTCACACAGCCGGGAGATAGCCTGGATACCACGTTCAGATGCAAAATGGAAAGTACACATTAGAAAAGTTTGAAAATTTCATGGAAGCTTTTACAAGTGTCAGACCAACAAAGCAGGCGCTCTGTAGCAGTGACGCTACCAGCTTTTTTTTCCTAGAGTGAAAGTAGGTAAGAACTACTTCAGGGGGTAGATACTAAAGGGGTCTGTCCCCATGCTAACAAGAACCCTATCCATCAGAAAGACAGACATAAAGAAGGCAAGTGGTTTCCATATACGAGTATTTTCATTCTTTTACCAGTCTTACTATCTAATGGAAAACTTGGATCCATTTCAGACTTGAAGAGTTTCTGGAAGTTACGTTAATTGCACCTAGTAGCTAGGTCTGCTGCACGCAGCAGCACAAAAATCTTATTTTAACGGTATAAAACCTCTTACAGCCATTTCTATGAGAGAAAAGGTTCAAACTGAAAAGTTTCCTGCACTCCCTCGGGCACCTTGGCCACTCAGTGCACGTGAGCCTAGGAAACAAAGTTCTACTAGGACCTCCATTTTGCCTTCACTGTCTCTACACCCTTGACCCCAACGTGCTTCTCCTGGGTGCACTCACATGATCAGGTTCCTGCAGAGGTCCGAGAAGGGAGGGCAGCCCACTGCTCAATGGCGTGGCAATAGCCATGGCACTTAATACAGCTATTAAGTATCAGCACATGTGGACAACTTAGTATTTAACTGTTTTTTCACCCGTTTATTGGCATGCCTCTGCTCTGCTTATCTAGCTAGTCAAGCAGCTTTTATTCTGGTGCAGCTATTCTAGTAACAAGCCTAATTATTTAAATCCTAATAACACACGATTGTCCAGGAAACAGTGTGTGTCGTCCCCTGCAAGGCCTATTTCTGATTGGAGCTTTCAGGCATTATCAATGCAAATAAATAAGGATACCTGTAATAAAAGGCTGAACTGAATTTCAGTCCTGAACATTTACTCCCATTAATAATTTACCACCTATCACCAGATGAACTTTCAGAGTCCTGCCACCAGCTACAAGCCTCCACCTTTCCTTTAAGGGAGCACCCATTCAGCAGAGCCCAGTGTTCTGGAAGTTCAAAAGGTGAAAAACGCTCCGAGCATGAATAAACTTCTAAGTGGGTTTTAAAATAATTATTTACATTTATTTCTGCCGACCTTCTGGAGGCATGCATTTGGCTCAAGAGTGGCATTCTTTGAGACCCTGGCTGCCTGAGCTCCTCGTGCAAGACCAGACAGACTCTCCATCCTGTTTTAATGCTAACACATCAATCATAAAGCAACCTGTGTTGACACATTTAGCCCCAGTCACCCATATGGTGTAAATCAGTTTTCAATCCCTGGAATACTAATTCACTGCTTCATACAGGCTCCTATCAACTGCTCGTGTGCTTCTAACCAAAAGGTAGAATTAAAAATTTTAGCAAACGGTTTAACTATTTATCACATTTTAGAATTAAAAACCAAAAGGTCCTATATACATGCATTAGTAAGTGCATTATGGCAAATCACATACTGTGCTGAAAATTACTCTGGTTTTAAATACCAAGCCCCCAAATGCTAGCAAAGAAGAAACAAAACAGGCTCACAATCTGTAAATCATCCACTTATACCTGGGCACTGAGCAGTTCAGTAAACAGTTTCCTGTGGAGTATGAACTGCCCTACAACCACATTTAGAATTAGTGACAGTGTTAGCTTAAAGTGCAAGTAACAAGGGTGAGGCAAAGCAGAAGAGTTGCATTGCTTAACTTTAAAATAGAGGAATTCATAGGCATATCATACCTATCATTCCAAAGGACCAGGAGGGATCACACTTATTCCCAAAGTTCAGCCACTTCTGGGATGAAATAAGAAGACCTGGCACTTAGCAGAATTATTGGGGGTGGACAATAGAACAATATAAGCCAAGAATACCGTAGCACACCCCTCTTTGAAAGACACTGTGGTATCAGTGTATGCAGGGCCTGCGGTAATGCCTTTGTTGAAGGGTCAACAAAACAACATGCAGAGTCATCAATTAAACCTGGACAGATGAAGGGCTGCATTGATCCAACGAGAAATTTTGCTGAGAACCCAGGTAATTTAGATATTTTCAAAATGTCTTGCATATCTCCAGCATCCAGGAAGACTGACTCTGCAAAAGTTGAAGTTTTTTAAAGTGAGCCTTCCTACCAAAGAAGGCTGCAGGGACTCACAGAAGGGGCCAGTAATCTGTATTTACACTCCTCTGGACATTCTGAAGGACTCCTAAGAAGCAGCTATTCCAAAAGTTTATCTTAAAGCAACGTTTCTTCGGAAAGGTGAGGTTCTAGAAGTTGTGACAAGAAACATATTATTAATTCTGCAGCTGTCCCCAGACAAACGGTTTATTAAACCATGAGAGCAGTAAGGGTGCTCCCTCTAAATCTAAAAGCAGCTGTGCAGTGGGATGCAGTGGGAAACCTTCAGCTGGTAGTGTTTAGAAAGGTCTGAGTGTGACTGTCTCTAGGTGCTTGGAATACAGACTGCGACCAGGGAAGGACAGACAATCCATTACATATGACACTAATCCTTTCAATCTTAAGTAGCCTAGCTGAGCTACGGTTCCCAAAATAACATCCAGTTTATTTTGTGATCTGCTAGACTTCCGTAATCTCTGTCTCTTCCTTGCCTCAGAACACTAGCTTAGCCTAGGCGTGGTTTTAGAAGTGCTAACTGTAGTTATAAAGGGGTTAAATTAGCCTGTAATACACTAATCTAAAAGCTTTTTAGTGTTTCTGACCACCACTTAACATGATTAGCAACAGATGCTCTTACTACACATACAGACAGAGTCCCCTGCTCGGCCAATCTCAGACCGTTACCTCTAGTTTCTGTGCTCGCTCTTTACTGAGAGGCTCCAGCAGAAAGCTCAGGTTATTGTCATCTGCTAGGGAGCGAAGATCGAAGTAGTATTTGGCGTAAACACTGGCAGGAACATTGATATTAAACTGCAGTAGCTCCAAGAAGTGTCTTTCCATCTCGTTCCTAGGAGGTGTAAGGGACAGAAGACAAAGGGGAAAAAAAAAAAAAGATTGTTGTAGCTGGCTAAAAACACTGAAGAGACCTCAAGCTTGGTTTTAAAACCAGCAACTTTGAAACAGTCATCGAGAACTCTGCATTATTGGTTTTGAGAGACAGGTCATTCACTAGTGCTCAAAACAAGGTGCAGCTTTTGAGCCCTGGCACCTCCAGCTCGGAGAGAAAGGTAGTGCCCTGTCGTGCACTCGCTCGGCTGACCGGGGAGGTTCATTCTTTGGAGTTCCATTAGTGCAGCTGTACAATTCATGCGCCATTCTCACTCTCGCATGGCCCCACACTATAGTGATCAGATGAAAGGAATGATGTATGCTGTTTATTAGCTCTGAAGAACTTGCAGACATTTTCACCAGGCTGATAACAGGAAGGGGGTTTATTGAAGTAGAGGCGGCCTAACAAAAGGAGTAGGCAGATCACCACGGCAACAAATGGATCTATGAAGAGCTGCTGCTATTATCTCACAGCAAAAAAGCCTCTTGAAGCAACATGGATTCATCTTCAATAAATAAATAAATAAGCAGCATTAGGTGGGAGAAGGAATTTTCTCCTCAATAGCATTAGGCAGAGTAACAAAGTACTATGTCAAAGGGCACTGTCCAGTTTTTACTCGCTCGTCTATTTTCACTGGGCAAAATATTTGGAGGGAAGTGGGGAGAACGCTGTGACAAGAAAAAGGCTGCTTCGGCTACTGTCCCCTGGTCACCTAAATCAGAGGTGTTCTACAGAGGAAAAACAATGTTTTACGAATTCACCTAAAAGAAACTGGTGGTACCCAAACCAAGCAATTTGGTTCAACACTAACTCAACGATTGTTCCTACTGGTAGCAGACCTGTCTCAACAGAATTCAGCAGCTGTATAGGCCAACTGTGAATACACCAGAAGATAAGTCGCACAAATTCAGTACCAAGGCTGCTCTTGCTTTCTGGGAGCTTTTAAAATGGATGTTTTACCTATCAGAGGGGGGGAAGCAAATCAAGGAATCATTCAGGTTGTGTCCTGTATTGGGTGGTGGGTCTCAATATGAATAGCAGCTTTGTGCTTGTTTCTAGCATAGTGGACTTGAGTATCATTCAACCTAGTGCCAAAATTAATTTCCTGTTCATATGGTCATAAGCCTATAGAAATGTAAATCAGATAATGTTTTGATGATCAGCTGATCAGAGCTTGATTTACCCTGTGAATAAATGCTCTTCACTGCCCCTTTTGTACTCACTACGCTAATACATTTTAATTGTATAAAAATACAGTCCTTCATTGGATTAACAAGTCTATTAACAGTGGTTTAAAACCTGGGAAAGGATAATGCCCATGTGTTTTCTGTGCCTTATTTACAAATATATGTAGCCAAAAGAATGAACAGGATGTGTCCCCTTACAAGCAATCGTAGCAAGATTAGCAGCTGTACAGTTAATTTTTCAATGATTATGGATTCACTCTCATCAAAGCAAGCAAGTTTTGACAAAGGATGACTCCCAAATACCAATTTAATTTCCTTTGATTTTTTCCCCATTAGAAATAAGTAAAACAACAACAATAAAAAAAAACCCCACCCCCCAAAAACCGAAAGGAAAACCCCTTTCAGTAAAAAACCCACCTTTGCTTTGGTCAAATAAGAAAGAGCTTGTGATAGAAAAAGTAAGATGAACACTTTACCTGTGTTGAGTAGGAAGAGGCCAAGGCAAATGAACTCATCTGCCAGCCGCGAGGCCTGGATCACATATCCTTTAACAAACTTTCACCCACTAGCAGTTTCTGTGAAAGCCACACAGCTCACAGGGCTAACAGAGTTGCAAGGTGGGGCTGCCAAACAAGTATCTTTAAGCAGTAAGGAGAGTGTGTTTGGTGAGGATGAGGTGCACCTACGCTGCCTTCAGAAGAGGTGCCTGGCTCGAGGCATACGCACACGTGCACACACACAGAGATTTGCAAATTGGGTGAACTAAACCAGATATAAACCCTTTTGCCAGTTCCAGAGTGGTGTAACTCCCATGCTTGGCTTGCAGTGGCTCAACAAGAGTTTCCATCAGGTTACTGAGATCATTCTAGATACGTAGAGCCAAGAGGAAAATTCACAGAAAGTTCACAAACAAAACTTGCCACCAGTCCTTGTAGACAGGCCTTTAGTGCGCAGCAGTGGCCCACCCAGGGAGCGATACCCGGTAGAGTCCTGCCAAGCAATCTTTAGCTGGGGAGCTGCTGGGGTTTCGGCTGGATTCTTTGGCAGCATCACCAGCCATCTCCAACGTTAGAATGCAACCATGCCTGAAATCCGTTGCCAATTGTTTTCTCTCAGTAACGCTTGTATTCAGAACACCTAACACTCACCGTCGAGTGACTAGTTTAAAAAAATACTGGAACTACTAAAGCTGACAATTAACTATAGTACCAACCATTAATTGAAAGTAGACTTAGGAACTTAAAACTCAATTTTGCCGAGTATTTTAAGCAGTTTTCCAAGGTCCCGATTATGCAGATGTTACCCAACCCAGGAGCAGTGAAGTCTGCCAAGTTGCAGCAGCACAGGGCCTGGGATGGACACCCCTGGGCCACTGTCAGAAAGAGGTTGTACAGTTTCTGCCCATACCTAAATTCAAAGGTCTAAGTCATTTCAAATAAGATGGGATTGCAAAAATCCCATCTTCAAATTGGATGAAAAAATAAGCCTAGATTCAGTCTATTTTCCTTACCACCATCACTGCTTTGAAAATGTAAGTACTGACAATTTCAGGAGACCCAGCATCAGCAACAGAGAATAAACATCCTGCTTGTTACAGATATTTTCAGTGCTATTTCAGTGCTATCAATTTGATTTGTCCCAAACAGGGCCAGAAGAAGAGACATCAAAAAGAGCAAGATGTATGCTCCAGCACTCCTAGCACCGCCGACCCCACTTCAGCCATCTCAGAGTTATTTGCAGCAATGCTTCAAGTATGTTCCTCAGATAGATGAGCACTCTGAGCCAGGTTGAGTGAAGATGCACATTGTATAAAATCACTAATTAGGCTTTCCTGAAAGCAGGGCTGGCACAGCCCTGCATTTGGAGACAAAGAACTCCCAGGCAAGGGGTATGTATAAAACAAGGTACTGTTTGCTGTTGCTGTTTGCAATATGAAATAACTTGAATAACAAAAAACTGTTTTGGTGCAGGTAACTCACCCATTTTTAGAAATGCTGCCCCCCACCTAAAAGGAAGAAAATTGGATATTCCTGCTCCTAAAGAGTCGCAGATAAATAATTGCTTACTGTATTTTAAACATCAGCTTTAGGCTGAATCCAGGGGACGGAGCTTGGGGCAAGAACAGACTCTCTCACACTGCTGTGTGCAAATCTCTACCACCTCAGTCTGCTCCTGTACTAGAACTGACTGTTACTACAGAGGTCTCGACACATGCTGAATTACAGCACAGCAGTGTGATAAAACCCAAACACACATAAAACATGTCATGAAGTTTATTAAGGCCAGAAAGCCTGATATTAAGTTAGCCTTCTAGCATTTCTACCACTGTGATAATAAGGGAACTAGGGGAACAAGCTGGCAAATAGAATTAAAACAATAAAGTTGACATCTCAAAGCTCTCAGATAGAACTTTGCGAGAGGGAATTTAACAGAAAATCTAACGGGCCAAATCCACTCCATATAAACATGCCTCCAGCCCATAGTATGAGCTTGGAGCCACAAGGCTGAACATCCTCTGAAACTGCAGAAATTGTGGGGCTTAAAGCTGAGTGCCCCCAAGACAAGACAGCAGGTTCAAAATTTCTGAAAAACTGAAATCTACATCTGAGACAAGAATATATACAAGGAACAGCCTTACATAAACAAGCAGTAGTAAGATTGAGGATTTTGTTCCCAGGCAAGTCTAAGAACTCACCCAAAGAGGATGAGCTGTAGCAGTAGCTGGGTGTAACACATGCAACCACAGATACCAGCACAAATGACCCCTGTCTGCCAGCAGCAATGGCTACGAATTCAGACCTTGAGATACTTGGGCCTTAGAAGGATACGAGAGCAGACACGTAAGTCACAAGTTATGGCTTACCTTGCAATTTTTCAAATTCTAAAACAGAAAGAACAAATTTAGTTCACTTTTTTTTTTCCTTCCCCAAAAGACTTTTGTTAAAGACTATAAATTGGGCACTTTAGAATTACACCAATGAAAAAAAATCAGTGGAAACAAGCAGCCAGTCCCATGGTTCATCACTGGGGGAAAGAAGGTAAAGAAAACTAACTTTGAAGTTACTCACCCAAGTAATTAGAAATATTAAATACAGATTTGTCTCAAATTAGGGTTATCCAAAGTTTCCTAGCTTAAAAAAGGGAATGAGGCCGGACACCAGATACACATCATGTACATATACCATAGCACCAGACACAGACTTTTTTTCAGTATGATCACAAAAATTGCCATTCAAAAAAAAACCAACCAAAAAACAACCCCAGCCAAACAACAACCAAAAAAATCCCCAGCCCCCAAAAGACACCACTGCAGATTAGCCAAACCTTGCAACTTACATGTCCTCAACGGTAATGTCCTTCAATATTTGGCAATAATCCACATTCCACACAGCCTGATCATCCCAGACTTTAGAAGCCAGCAGAATAGCTCCTAGGACTATCCTCTTCCAGTTACTAGGGCATATGTCGATCTCTGCATAGGTTAAAAGCCTTTCCAAATAAACCTATAAAAAGGAAGAAAAAAAAAAGTTTTATGTGTGTAATTAAGACCTGGAGCTGAATTCTGAGCAGCAAGCATGCCAGTCCAATATGATTATTTTATCCCGTTATCGTTAAGTGTGTCAAAATAAGCGATTACTACTTACACTTTAGAATCCAAACTTTCAGGAGTTACAGGTTCCATTTTTTATTCTAACACAAGAATGGATAAAGATACTGAAGAATCACTTGTGAGCAATGAGCACTGCTGTTTCAGGGAGACACTGCTAGACCTCTTTCGGTCACTGAGTCACGCAGTCACTGACAGGTTCTCATTAGGGCCTACCTGGGACAGTAAATCACTCCACATCACTAGCCTTTCATCACAGTTAAGGTTAAGCAATCGTAGCTTAACAGGAAGTGCTAAAACCTGCACTGTGATCTCCAGTCCTGGGACAAAGATGCATTAATTGCTACCTTTCCACAATGAAAGGCGTTATAGTGCTATTTCTACCTCGCCCTGTAAAGAACAGACTTCAGTCCTTCACCTACAACAACGCCATCCTCTGCTTTTATGTACATCACCAACTGCTTTGATAGTGAAAGATACCCAAGATCAAAGATCTTAGTCTTGGTCTTTTACTCATTCCTCCCATGTAATCTCAAATCAGCCCATACATAGATGCTGAATCTGTCCTTTCCTTAAAAGTTTTTTGCTACTTCACACTCCTATAACGATCCACATACTAAAATTTCAAATTTGAACATAGA
>VYZV01028759.1:111693-147517 GCA_013401275.1 Pandion haliaetus | reverse complement strand
GCTGGATCGACTCCTAGTCCCAGACTTGGTCAACGGTTTATATCTAAAGGGATTATGAGGATCATAGCAGCCTGGGATTCATTCACAGTTGAATAAAGTTCATGACCGTCATTTAAGTAAAGGTTTGATAAGCAATAACTTGTAATATACTTGCTATAGAATATTTAGGTCAGTACACACACACGCATAAAGGCGTTTGGAGAGATACATAAGCAAGTAAAAGAGGTATACATGTTAAGATTCGCGCAGGATGGTCCAAGGCTGTCAGGCGAGGTCTGGGATGTCTCCAGGTTGTTATGAGAGAATTAGTTATCTCTACTTTTTGTTTTCTTGATTTTGCTGGACAGCAGAAGTCCTTGAGATGGTTCGCATGACTCCCTGTCTTAGCTGTGTGAGAATTCCTGGTACAGTCAAGGGATGCTTAACCACCTGACTCATTACAGTTATGCTGAGGCCTGGTGAGACTTCCCAAGTTCATAGATCAGCCTGAAGAGGGGGAAAGAAATGCACTACCACATTCCCCCCTGTGACTAGTCAATCCGTCGCTCTCTCACAGAGTGGCGGCGTAGTCCGCTCTTGCCTCTATAAACAAAATATTGACTATAAAGAGATCAGTGCCATGTTCCAATTGTAATATGAGGGAGACTTTTTTTGTAGGTTTGCTTAATTCTAAATGTTTGATAGGTATAATTAAGCAGGTTTATATATGTGAGGAGGTGTTTGTAACAGTGATATTCATCTGACCATCCTCCACATTCTAATAGATAGAATAATGTTTAACAACAAGCATAATATAACGGAAATGAGCAAAATTATCACAGGATGTGTCATTCTATTTAAAGTACCTGTTGCTGTCGGTGACTGTCCGAATAAGGTATCTCACCAGTGATGTTCTCCATCCTTCTTCACTCTTTCCAGGAAATGATGTATCTGTGCTTCATCCTGATGGACATTGATTAGGGGGTTTTGCCCGTTGTCTCCAATTTGCTTTAGCAATTGATTCAGGTCATTATGTTGTAACAGTTTTCTTACCGATGTAAGATTTGTTGCAATGGGGGTACGTAGTAAGTCTTCATACGGCGTGTAGTTTGATTGTAGGAATTGGTAGGTTGTGAGAGGAGCTGAAAGTTAGTCACATGCCACAGTTTTGGCAAGATTACAAATACAGGTATTTGAGTGATTATATATCTCCACTGTGGTATTGTTGCTATCATTGTTGTTGCCATTCATGCAGATCCACTTTCTCCTGTTCAACAAAAGAAAGAAAAGTTTTGGTGGGTGTCATGGTTTAACCCCAGCCAGCAGCTAAGCGCCATGCAGCTGCTCACTCACTCACCCCCCACCCAGTGGCATGGGCGAGAGAATCGGGGAGGGGAAGGTAAAACTCTTGGTTGAGGTAAGAGCAGTTTAATAGGACAAAAAGGGAAGAAAATAATAATAACAACAATAATAAAACCACAATAAGAATAAAAGGATTGGAATATACAAAACAAGTGATGCACAACATAGTTGCTCACCACCCACTGACTGATGCCCAGTTAGTTCCGGAGTGGTGATTCCCCCCCTCCCCAGGCCAACTACCCCCAGTTTATATACTAGGCATGATGTTACATGGTATAAAATATCCCTTTGGCCAGTTTGGGTCAGCTGTCCTGGCTGTTCCGCCCCACCAACTTGTTGTGCCCTTTCAGCCTTCTTGCTGGCTGGGCATGAGGAGCTGAAAAATCCTTGACTTAGTATGAAGGCTACTTAACAATAACTGAAAACATCAGTGTGTTATCAACATTATTCTCATACTGAATCCAAAGTATAACACTATACCAGCTAATAGGAAGACAATTAACTCAATCCCAGCCAAAACTGGGACAGTGGGGAAGGCTGAACGTGTTACCCCTTTTATGATGCAGGATAAATCGACCTAGCACTGATTCTGTGTTCTGTACCACTGCTATCAGTAGCTTCCCAAGCAAGTGGGCCACAAGGTTCAGTTAGTCATAGGCACAGTTCCAATCTGTGGCAGATTGACCACAACAGGTTGTCTGTGGTGTGTTTTCTCAACTTGTTTAAGTGCTCAGCTTGGAGACAAAAGTCCTTTTTCCCACTCAGGGTATCTCTGCTTTGTTTCTTTGAATGCAGTTGAGCTAAACAGTAAAGGTCTCTTTGGTCCGTCAGGACCAGTTTGAAATATATTATAATTAGTACCATGTTCTGCAAAACTCCATTCTGCTATAATAGGATCAGGGGTGTGAATTGATCCCAGTGATTACTATATTTTTAATGCCTGTATTAAGGTTTTAACTGCCTCTTCTTGTTCTGAGTTCCATTTCCATGGTTTTTCCTTCTGTAAAAATGAGTAAAGTGGGCGAGCAATGATAGAAAATCCAGGTACATGTTTCCTCCAGTACCATAAAGTACACTTGTGTTGTTGTAATTCTTTCCTACATTGGGGCATTTGTTACTGTTCTGTTTTACTTAGGGTGTCTTGTGGAATTGCTGTGCTGCCTGCAGTCCACCAAGTGCCTAAAAATACTACCCCTCTGCCGGGTGCTTGGTACTTCTCAGGCAGGATCTCAACTTCTGCTCTGTGTAGTGCCTGTAGCACTGCTGCTACTGATTCCCCCGCTGCCTCAGGGGAAGTGCCCCCAGTCAGAGTATCATCTATATTTTGGCAAAGTTTCACATCCTGGGGGAGTGAGACTGTAAAAGTTCTGCAAGCACAGCATGAGCGATTGTGGGAAAATGTTTATATCCCTGGGGATGTAAAGTTAAAAATGTATTGTACACCTTCCGAGGTGAAAGCAAATTTGTCTTTTATCTTTTTCTTGTAAGGGGACCACGAAGAACATATCTTTTCACATCTAATGTTGCCATCCATGGGTGTGCAGCTGCTTGCAAAGTAGCTGTTAAGTTTGTAATGTTTGATACAGCAGCTCTTAGCGGGGCTGTATTGGCATTAAAGTGCCGATAATCAATTGTTAAACACCACCTCCCATCCGGTCTACAGACTGCCTAGATGAGTGAATTATATGAGGAAAGAGTTCTCGAGATGATTTGTCTTTTCTCTAAATCTGCTATTACCTCTGAAATTCCATTTCACGCCACAGCAGAAATGGGGTATTGTGGCACATTAGTGATCTTTGAACCAGGAAGTGCAGGGGCTGCGTGGAGTACACGCACTGTAGCCTCCTGGTTTTTGTCAGGGTTAAGAGTTTAAACTGAATGACCACACACTACAATCCAGCAGGTGCCAGGTTCTGCGGTTCAAAACATCAAAACCTAAAATATTTTCATTGTGATCTTTAACTGCAAAGTAAGTAGACAACATGTGCTCCTCAGCTGGGAGCCATAAATTAACTTTCAGGGTTGAGCACACGCAACACTTGCTCCGTTTACTCCAGTGATTTTAACTCTGCCCTCCGGGTCATATACCCAGCTTCTCAGTGTCTTGTGTTAAGACTGAAATTTGTGCTCCTGTATGTATTAGGAATTTTGCTAACTGTTGTCAAGGACCAATTGGAATCAATTGTTATCTATCCATTGATAGGATTGGACGTGCCAGACTGACCGACCCAGTCGTTGTCCGGGCCCTACTAGTTTTTTGCTTCCAGATTTTTGGGAGAAGAAGGACTCTGGATAACACTGGCAGTTTGTCTTTGAATTGCAGTTCTAGGGATACAGCGCTTGGTTGTATAATTCCCTCCATCTCTGAGTTCTGGATTGATGGTCAATGGATTCCTGTTCTTGGTGGTTATTTTGGGTTGAATGTTTAATTTGTCTAACATCACAACCTGTCTTTTTGGTTTCATCAGATAGATTATCCCATCCCATCTCTCATCCATGATTTGTGATGTTGTGCATCAAAGCTGCCCAGGTAGGGTGACTTCTAAACACTAGGGCTTCTTCCTCCTTGTCAGTGACTTCCCTTGTGGCCAAAAGGGCATTAAAGTCTGTGTCTCTCCTGATTTCATCTCTTTTTGCAATGAGGTAGGGTTTAAGCATAGCAGGGGCTCCCTTAACTAGAGGCTTTAGCGTGTCAGGATCCACAATTGCTGATAGGATAACATGAAGAGGAGCACATTCATGCACCACCTGGATTCAGGCAGCTCTTGTAATAGCTGTAGAGAGCTTTTTCAAGGATTTAATGGGCATTACCAGAGGTTCTTCTCTCTCTAAAATATCTATTCTACCAGCCCAGTATGCCACTGTACTTGTTATCAAGTTGGGATCGTCTGAGAGTACAGGTTCAGCATTTAAAAAGACACCAGGGGCCCAAAATCCATTGGCTTCATAACCATTGAGTAAAATTCTGCCCCCTCCAGTTAGACACACTCACATAGGTATTCAGTTTCACCTGGTTTACGGCCATAGTGTTCTTGTAAATTGGCCATGTGAATTGGATCAAATGGGGTTGTTTTTCAGGTATCATCTCCTGCTCCACCCTGAGGTCCAGTGGTTTCTTCTGTTTTTTTTACAATGGGCCTGGCCTCCTATTTGGGGGATTTAAAGGAAACGGAGGATTATTTCCCCTTGGATAGCTATCATCGGGATCACCCCATACGTTTCTATCCCATTCTTCAGGAGATACAGTTAGTTTTCTAATTTGTACCATGTCAGAGGGAGGGGGAGCTTGCATAAGCATAATTTCAAGCCTTACCTCTTTAACTTTTTTGTTTTTTCTCTTTTTCTTCCTGTAACTGTTTCTGTAGCTGCTCAGTTTTCAAGGGCATTACTAATTCAGCTGCTTTTCTGCTTTACATTTCTTCCTTTAGGTCCAATTCACTTTTAGTGCTCTTCTTCCTAAACTGAGAAGCAGCTTCTAAGCAGGTGCATAACATTTTGCAAACAATTTCCTTTCCTTTTTCGTCCTTACATTGCCCCTGGCTAACTTTAGCCATTTTTCCACAGATTTCCAATCATGCCAGCTATCACAGCCCATTCGTCAGAAAGTTTGGGGTTCGAACTAATTCTGTGTTTTTGTAAGTAATCAGTGATACTACTTGCCATCCTGCCGACTGTGCCAATTTGTCACGAAAGGGAGTGGTTTGTACTGCTTAAAGAATCACTCCCAATGGTATTGGCAAAAGAAAAATGATTTAATAGGAATTTATATAAAAGCGCAACTTCGCAGAATTTGATGGCAAGGTTCACTCTGTTACTTAATATATGGATGAAATGCACAGAGCAAAATTAAGTTAGAATCAGACTAAAATTAGGTATACAGAGACTGAAAATGTAGTAAGTTAAAAATCAGGAATATGCAAAGAAAATCGAGTTAGAATTGATTTCTTGTGATTTGTACAGAGATTGGGAATGTAAAAAGGGTAAGGGAGACCCTCCTTTTGAGTCACGAGGTTCAGAGAAGACCCTCTTGCTCTCTAAACTCCTGTCAGAGTGTAAGTGCAGCTGGATCGACTCCTAGTCCCAGACTTGGTCAATGGCTTAAATCTAAAGGGATTATAACAGCAGCCTGGGATTCATTCACAGTTGAATAAAGTTCATGACAGTCATTTAAGTAAAGATTTGAAAAGCAGTAACTTGTAATATACTTGCTATAGAATATTCAGGTCAGTACACACACATGCATAAAGGCACTAAGAGAGATGCATACGCAAGTAAAAGAGGTGTACCTGTTAAAAGTTCCCCTCAAGATCAGTGAAAAATATTCATGTCGAATGCTTCGGCATCTTTCTCAACGGGCGAAGGGCCGAGCCTCAAGGAGCGGAGAGTATCAGCTCAGGTCCCATCAGCTTTTGGCAACAGACCTCCAATCTTCACCAGCTGAATGGTGTGCGAGCTCTGAGAGGCGTCCCGTTCAGAGGGAGATGCTGGTCGCAGCCCGCTGCAGTCCAGGAGAGCTCAAAGGATCTCACTTAGTACCGCTGCTTACAGGTTCGCGAGATGATTGACTTTAGTCATCAGCAAATTAGTGGGATTCCAGCTGTGCTGGTACCGTTTCACGTCAGCGACGATTCAGATAAGGAAGGCTCTGGGGCTGTCGGAGGATGACTTAAGATTCATGTGGGATGTTCCAAGGTTGTCAGGGGAGGGCTGGGATGTATCAAGGTTGTTATGAGAGAACTAGTTATCTCTACTTTTTGTTTTCTTGATTTTGCTGGACAGCAGAAGTCCTTGAGATGGTTCGCATGACTCCCTGTCTTAGCTGTGTGAGAATTCCTGGTACAGTCAAGGGATGCTTAACCACCTGACTCATTACAGTTATGCTGAGGCCTGGTGAGACTTCCCAAGTTCATAGATCAGCCTGAAGAGGGGGAAAGAAATGCACTACCACACCTGGTGCTTGAAAATTGCTTGCCTATGTAAATATCAAAGGAATTTAGTTCTTTGTTGGGATGATACTATTCTGATTTCTCCTGATATTACTCATTTCAGCCATGGTTACAGAGTGGATTGCTTTGGTGGGAAAAACTAGCATAGGAAAAATCTCATTTGTCATCAATGAGGTGGTGGCTAGGTATAGCTGATTCAGTCTCTCTGCCAAGTTCTGTATAGCAGGCTAATACTCAGAAACAACAGCTTCATGGCACCATAGCTACAGCTTACTTCGGTGTTTGAGTCTGACTTTATGGGATATTTTTCATACAAAATTCATGATTTTGGAGGAAAGTAGTCACTGCGGTGAGAAGCAGTCTCAGCTTCTCACACTGCTGTTGCAACCCGAGATGCTGTAGACAGTTTTTTCTTTTTTTAGATCCCTGAGTAATCGGCTACCAAAGTAAGATGTATTTCATAAAAGGGTCAAATCGCTGATCGCTCAAAAGTTACAAATCATTAAATTATCAAAATGTTCTGGTATCAACATGTGGTCTGAGGATTTAGTGCTACTTTAGAAGGAAACAAAGCACAATGCAGAGTGCATAAATCTTAGTTTATCTGTGCATTTTTTTTCAGATCTGTGACCATATGCTGAAATGATACTTTTATAACCATTGTTGTGAGTTTTCAGTCTGATAGTGATCTATCATATAATTCGTGCTGCCCTGGCAATCTAACTGCTGTCCACTGTTCTGATTCATTATTTTTGGCAAGGCAAGGCAAGCATGCACCAGAGTTATGGAGAAAAAGTTGAATTTAAATTTGTTTGAAATATGCTTTTTTTTTTTTTTTTTTAAAGCAATGTTTCTTTTCAGTGTAACTTTTTTATCTGTATACCTGTTTTCATTCTGAGGTTGGTATTTTATTTTTAAAAATCATGTTCAGGTTTTATTTCCAGAAAATTGACTTTATTCTCCTTTATACCCAGTAGAGAACTCCTTACAGAAATAACTACTTGTCAGTAATATTCTCAAAGTCACAGTGTAACAAAATGAAACTCTTGATCCCTTAGTCTAGATTCTTAAACACTGACAAGATAAATTAGAGGTTTGTTAAATTAATGATTCGGTAATTAAAAAGGAGGATTCAGAGGCAGGGCTTGGAAGAATAGATGAAGTATAAATGAACTCTGCATTAAATTTACCATTAAGCGGAAGAACAATGAATTGTAAATTGTGTCTGTATAAATGCACATTCTTTCTTTTGGGAGACAGTGATTATTATGCCCACGAGCATTCTCTGTAACATCTCCCACTCAGTTACTGTCAGCATCAATTAGTCAATTATGGTGAAAACTCAGATGATTTCAGAGGAAATGAAAAAACAAAATCTCTTTGCTTTAGTTTTTTTTCCTGTTGTAAATAGTTTGGAGACAATAATAACTTGCAGTTCTCTCTTATACAGAGGCAATTAAATTTACAAACACATTGGTAAACATACCTCAGAAATGCAAGAAAACAGCAAATGTCTTCATTTTTTAATTATGTCATTTACCATCAAGTTATAAGTGTTTCATAAGGAAGTTGTTAGAGATTATCTGATTTGGCATGTGGTGATGTCTTCAGGGATTCCTTGTGATACCTGCATACTGAAATGGGAAGAGGAAGCACTCTCCATTTCTTTTCATTTAAAGTGTTAAGTGAGTTTATCTGATTCTCTTCTGCAGTTACTTTGCATTTCTGTCATATACCATCTAACCAAACATGAGAGAACTGCTGAGAAATACTTGTTATACTACATAAGTGTATATATGTAAATACATAAGTACATTTATATTCCTAGTGTAGTCTCTTACTGGCTACAGACTGGAAGCTGTCCGAGTCCTGCCATCAGTGGTGCTCCTGCCAACCCCTGAAAATAGGCCTCTTTGAATTCCTGAGTCTGATTTAAGATTGTTGATTTAATATTTTTAGAAGAGAAAACAAGCCTAAATCAGCAGAGAAGTAATTGGCTGAAAATGTGAATTGCACAAGATACGTGTTCTCACTTGGCGCCTCAGGGAAAACACACTCTGGAGGAATTCTCNCAAAAAAAAAATTCCTGCCACAGATACTTTCTGTTCCTTGGTTAGCCACACGTAAAGGAAACTTTAAATTTTGATACTGATGCTCTTATACTTAAGACTGTGTTTTGCATCAGATGGGCAGCACATTGTCTTGCACCTTTCCTGAGATGTATCAAGAAGACTGCAAGCTTTTAGGCATTGTGGATGCAAAATATACATGAAAATCAGAAACAGGACTTATGAGAAAATAAATGACAGCCTGTAATTTAAATGTATAGATATATGCAAGCCCATGCAGTCTTATGCAAGATGGATGGAGAGGTATGGATTAAATGCTCAGATTCCCCAGATGCCTCACTGTGATCGACTTGCAGGGAAGTATTCCGGAACTGTGTTCCTTTTTTTTATTGATTTGAGTATTAGCCAAAAGCAAATGGGGAGTGCTTTTAAAATAGAAACTATATACCGACATTGCTGCATAGGGACCAAAACTTGTGACATGGGAGATCTCTTCTGGGTCTATTTCCATGAGTGTTATAGACCAGTCATGCCATGTATAATCTTCACTGAGATTAAGGCGCTGGATTTGAGATCTCCCCTGGTGAAATATTTGACTCTGAAACAAAATGCTGAGTGCCTTTCAGCTGAGAAATTTAAAAGTTGGGTGGGGTTTTTTTTCCTGATCTAGTAGCTTTTTTTCTTGTAGGGTCATTTTTCAGATTCAGATTTTTGAAACTAGAAATGTTTGAAAGCGTGAAGAAAAGGAAGACTGAAATCAACAAGAAATGTTTCATCTTAAGCAATTTATAGAGTTTGGAAAACCACTATTAAAAGTCACAGTCTATATGGCTCCCGTGGCTTTGTAAATAGAGAGCTCTCTAACATTAAGGCTCTTTGTTATCCAAAATTGTGGAGGAGAGTCAGAAGAGAAATACATTTAGAGTATAAAAATACACAAAGTACTCATGCAGCTTGCAAATAATTCATCCCAGAAAACTAACAGAAGGCAATAGAAAAGTCACAACTAAAATGTAAAACTTTTAATTACTCTTTTTGCTTCTAATATGAGAATGCATTAGTGATGGTTGATGAACAAAAATAAGATCAATATTTGATATTAATAAAATGCTTATTTTTAACATGATTATTACATTCACTCATATTCCAGTGGTGTTTGAAGCCACAAGTATCTCAGCATATTGCAGGAACAGCTGATGAGGCTCAGATGTGTAACTCAAGGAACAGGCCATGGCTGGGGATCTAGAGTGGGTGGAGGGGGGCTACGTTTTAGCCCTTCAGCCCTATGTACGCATGCACATCCCAGCTGCACTTCTTACTCCTGGCTGACTTCAGCATCTTCCTTCTTAGCAAAATTCTGTCAATCCCAGTCATGCAGACCTTGGAGCTGTACGCTCAGAGGTGTAGGTTTTAGGCATTGCTCTGCATAGCCGAGTGATGTCAGGATTCTCTGAGTGTGAAAAAGGGCTGAGGGATTGCAGTTCAGGACTGCAAAGCTTAGAACCATCTAACTTCAACAGTACTGAGAGATTAAAAGATCAGCCTGTTTTGCTACATAATTTTGGGTGCTTGTGAAGAGTTAAATTTTCTTCTTGTGTTGGAGAGAAATCTGACCCCTGCTAAACTGAAAGTGAACCTGTGCAATGAAAAATGTTAGCTTTTGCGGGAACAAAGTGATGGAGCATTCAGTGAGCAGTCTGTGAGGCAGGAAATAGAATAGCTGTTTTGGGTTATAAAACAAACTGGGCTTTTTAGATTTGCTGTTGAGTGAAGAGAAGGTTGAAGAAAGTGGCCACCATCTTAGTTCACAGGTAATGCTTTGTTTGAATGTGAGCTATTTGTGGAACTTGTAAAGCCTATAATTTAAAAATAATGATGTTTAATAATGGTTAGGATAGCAGCTGCAACACTTAACAATCAAATTAAACTCAAATGTAGCAGTGATGGAGATTAGGTAAATGTGGTGCTATCCCCTAAATCTCCCTCCTTTGTCCTCAAGAGCACTGTCCTAAGGTGTAGATGACACCATTTCCAAAAGTGGGGAGGAATTTAGAGCCATGGAGGCTTTAACCTTGCCCAAGTTACATACTAAGGCACCAGTAAGCCTAAAATAAAATTTCTATCTCTGAATTTTAAGCCCTGTACTTTAAAGCACTAAACTGTTCACCCACTCTGCGGGTTAGTCATGAGCTTTTTGGATCCAGTAAATTTTGTTTGTATGTTTCCGTATTAACAGTTTGCCAAATCATCCCATATGCTATGTTTTTTCTTAGAGCAGTGATGAGTTTGGCAACATGCATTTAATAGGTGATTTTCTTAATATTCTGTATTTCCTTTTGGAAAAATATTTTCTTCTACCTTCTTACAGTCCTAGTTCCTTGAACCACAGTTTTCATGCTCACAGTAGTTTTAGTCTTCAGTTAAAATTAACAGCTTTGTTTTCCCATATCCCTTTATATTTTATTTGCATATTTAGAAGTGTTTAATCTAAAAGGAGTGGGAGATGGTGAGAGGAAAGGGAATCATATTATTCAAAAGCCAGGCTTTCCACTTTTGCAGAAAATCATCTAGAGGTAATCCTTTCAGCCTAGCTTTGATAAAGCCTCAGATAGACAGCTATTTCAGACTTCAGCTACCTGGACAGAGTCCAGAGGAAAGGTATGAGGATGATCAGTGATCCAGGAAACTTAGTTGAAAAATTGGGTTTGTTTCATCTAGAGAGGAAGGGAAGTGTAACAATCTTCAGGTAGGTAAAAGATTGGGAAAAAAGGGTGCAGAATAATGTATTCTTCATTCTCATGGAGGTGGGGAGTAGAGGAATTGAATTACACTGAGAGAGACTTGAGGTACATATTAGAATAACCTTCCTGGTGGCAAGGGTAGTCATGTGTTGGGATAATTGCCTGGGAAGGTTGGAAAATCTTTGCAGGTCTTCATTGGTCCCTAGACAAATCTAGTAGGTAGAGATGAGAGTTAAGTAAGATTTAATTGATGTGGCTGTGGAGAGTGGGAGTGGACCAGGTGATGTCTGGCAGTCCTGCCCAGCCATATTTTTTGTAGTTCTGTTACACAGGTCACCAGTTACTTGTACCCAGTAATTTGTTTTGCTTGAAAAGCAAGTTGAAGTGATGATGGGGTTTTTTGGTGTTTTGTTTTTTTTTTTTTTTAATTCAGACTCTAGTAAATTCCAGTTTTCACTTTATTTCAGCCTTGTAGAACTTTTGGGGGTTTTTTTTCCTTATTTCTTTTCTTGGTTCCTCAGTATGTCTTCTACTTCATTAAAGAGTAATGTAGTGTTTATAGCTACTTTCACATACAGGTTATTATCAGGTACAACTGAGTAATCCATTACGTATTTCACTCACATAAACTGGGGTTGTTATCTTGATTATAAAAAGATGCCTCAGACTTTGAATAATATTTTTGTGTCCTTGCTCTTTTGAAGCTTGTTAGTCTTTTAAGTGTGGGCATGGGAACTGGCTACAATAATCCAGTAAGATATCTTTCTTCTCAGCATATATACTTGGTATTTCCCTGTTAATTTATCAAGAAAATTTCCCTTTTAAGTTACTGATATGACAGCAACAGTTTCAGCTAGTAGAGTTCTGGATTTGCAGCTGCCCAGATCTCAAAATGCTTTACATAAACATTGACTACACTATTCTTTATAACATTCCTCCAGCACAAGTAGATAATTAACTGTAGTGGGAATATGACATGTTTCACTCATGGAAGACAGCCTGAATTTCTGGATAGCACAAGAGCTGTCTTGTATTTCAAGGGAAATTGCTACGTACTTAGAAAGTCTGGACTCCTTGCCTGTTTGTATTCTTTACAATGCTGATGGTATCTTTTATAACTCAAAGAGGTGTATTAACTCCTATGTTTGACCTTGGACTGCAATGCAGACCTCCTGAGCTATCCTATCCACAGATACACTTGTAAGCGTAGTGCAGTGGAAAACATAAATTTGCCTTTCATCCCTACTACAAGCACCAAAATAAATTTCAGTTGTTACTCAGCTTAGTGCTGCTAAGAAAATGTTCCTGTTATTGTTACGTCAGAGGCAAAGACTGCCAAATCTGTAAGAACAGAAATGTGGTTCAGTAAAGTATTTAAAACATGAAGGGCAAGATTTATTGTTAGATGCCTAAGGATATGAAGAGGTTAAGAGAGGAAAAAAAGGCTCTGATTTGGAACTAGAATGTGTCCCCTTGTCTGGGGTATGCTCGTGAGGCAAGTAGAAGGGTTAAGGAGGAAAATAAGTTAAGAGTCTTAGCTTTCTGAATAGAGGAAAAAAGGGAAAGATAATGGAAGGTTCTGATTGTTAAGTGTTTTCTTGAAAGAATTTAGGGAATTCCTGTGCAGAGGAAAAAGTTGGTAAGGTATTTAAGGAATGAGTTCACAGTTGCAAAATGGTATTTCAGCTAAGGATGTGAAACCTCATTATATTAAAGAAGTAGAGTTTTAAGGTAAGAAGTTTGAACCTAAGAAGGGGCGGAGAATTATAGGATATTTGAAACTGGAAGGAACCCATCAGCATCATCAACTCCAACTCCCTGCTCCTCGCAGGACTACTTAAAACTAAACCATATGACTAAGAGCATCGTCCAAATGGTCCTTGAACTCTTGACAGGCTTGGTGCTGTGACTACTTCCATGGGGAGCCTGTTCAAGGGACCGACCACTCTCTCAGTGAAGAACCCTTTCCTAATGTCCAATCTGAACTGCACCTGAGGCAGCTTCATTCCATTTCCTCATGTCCTGTTGCTGGTCACCAGAGAGAGGAGATCAGCACCTCCCCCTCTGTTGCACCCACCCCGTAAGGAAGGTGCAGACGGCCACGAGGGCACCCCTCAGCCTTGTCTTCTCTGAGCCGAACAAGACAAGCGACCTCAGCCACTCCTCTTATGTCTTGCCCTCGAGGCCTTTCACCATCTTGGTTGCCCTCCTCTGGGCACACTTGAACTGTCTGATGTCCTTCTTACATTGATGTGGCCAAAACTGCACACAGGACTCGAGGTGGGGCCACACCAGTGCAATGTAGAGTGGGACAATTGCCTCCCTCAACCAGCTAGCTATGCTGGGCTTGATGCACCCTAGGACATGGTTGGCCCTTTTGGGGGCCAGAGCACACTGTTGACTCATACTCAATTTGCCATCAAATGGAATTGATCGGAGGAATCTAAAAAATGCACATGAAGAGACAAGATTCCATCTCTTCGAGACAAGTATTTTCAAAACAGTTTCAGGAGAAAGTTGTTTGAGACTCTCAGCAAGTGCCACACATCACAACTGATAACTGGAGAGACAAATAAAACGCATATCAGATGCAATCAGAATAAGACTCAGGCAAATCATGTTTTGTCTTCCTTTGAGCCTAGCTGTAGAGGACTTGTTTAACTGGAAATTGAAAGAAGTAAAATACAGTAAATATACGAGACAACAAAAATACAATAAAGAGAAAATTAGGATTCCTTAGGCCAAATCTTACAAGCACAAACACTGTGGAAATAGTTTATCATGGATGCCAGAGATCCTCTTATGCATCTGTTGGTAGCCCAGCATAATGGAGACGCAGGACTTCTGAACAATCTGTTAGGACTTGTGAATCCAGGTCATGTGTCTGCTTGGAAATAATCCATCCTTCCTTGATAGCCCATGCAATCATAGAGTGTCCATAGTTTACTATCTTTCTTCCAAAGCTTGTCATTTATATCCTCCTCTTCGTTGTCTGCTGCCAGCAACTTTTCAGTTCTGTATCTAATTCAGAATCATGGAATCACAGGATCACTGAGGTTGGAAGGGGTCACTGGAGATTATCTAGTCCAACCCTCCTGCTGAGAGTGGGGTTTCTTTAATGCAGTTGTCCTGGGCCATGTCCCACTGGGTTTTGAGTATCTCCAGACTCCACAACCTGTTCCACTGTTCAATCACCTCTTCAGTGAAAAAAGTCATTAATGAAGATATTAAACTGCATTATCCTTGGGCTACTTCACTAGTGACTAGCCTTCAGCTGGACTTTGTGCCACTGATTGAAACCGTTTTAGCCAGGCATTTCAGCCAGTTTTCAGTCCACTTCACTGCCCACTTATCTCGTTTGTACTTCATCAATTTGTCAATGAAGATTTTACATGGGACTGCATCAGAAGCCTTTCTAACCTTTTTTAAGCACTGGGCCTTTGCTTTGACACTCTTTTGAAGTCCAAAAGATCTTTTGGCAGGTTTGGGTCCATCTCATCTTCTCCAGTTTATTATTTTTAGCCTGGGATGTACTGAGAAGATACAATGGGTACAGATCCTCACAACCCAATCAAGGAAGTGATGAGTCTGAGTCTGTTAGTTTGTGAAGCAAACTAACTAGTCCTGGATGGGCCCTGTCTTAACTCAGTGCTGCAATCCTTTCATTTGCCATGTGGTTTAGAATAAGCAAATGTGTTTCTGAGAAAATACGTGTCTCTGAAAAAGCCTCACCTGTATACTTTTTCACATGAATCTGTGTTCTTGTTTTGCTGAAGTTGCAGTTTTTCCAAGAATCATTTAGAAGGTGTCTGCTTACCATTTAAACATCTAGCTCCCTACCTTATATGCAGTACTGCCTGTTTTTTCACACATCATGCAGCGTCAGAGCCAAGCACAAATATAACTGTCTTCATGCTTGTGTGGCTTGTTTTAAACTGCAATATTGCAAATAAACAGTGTCACTGCATGCAATCTTTGTGCTATTGTCACTTGCTACTAAGAGTGAAACAAAATGGTCTGAGTACAATTAAGTAATTGTAAGTTAGGACATCTCCTTTTTGTCACCCATAAAGTAGCTAAGAGATCTTTTCTGCTGTTGAGCAGGATTTCAAAATATTTTGGAAAGACTACTGGAATAATTTTCCCTGTCTTACTGTAGTAGGCTTCTGACTTTGTCACGTGGAGATCACTTCCACTTACTAATACCCTACTGAGTGTTTTGAAACAGGAATTTGTCAGTAGTCCTTGGTAGCTCACTTCAGTCAACAGCTGCCTTAGACTTTACAACTTTGTTTCAGTCTAAGCTGTCCCTTTATTTTTGGAGAAGAGAGGTGTGGCTCACTGGTCAAATATTCTGTCTGAAATTAAGAGTTCTTTTGAAAACCAGCAATTAAATCAATGTAACATTCTTTACAGAATTATATATAAATGGGACACACAATCAGTTAGATTCTCAGCCTGATGAATGTGAGCAGGCTCTTTCTGCAAAGTGGGATATTAGAACTTGGCTGTGCATATTATGGGGCAGATTAGGTCAAGAGTTACCATGATGGACCTTTCTAGTCCTCTTGTTCAGTGATGTGAACCAGGGGGGAACCCTGCTTACGGGTTTCACTTCAGCTAATGACACATAGGATGATTTATTTTAATCTTGATTGCTATTGCATATTATTCTTGCTTTTGCATGGAAAATGCCTTCTGTTATTTTCAAATGTCTGTTAAATTCTTCTCTCTGTTCAGTTCAAGGATTTTCTCCTTTGGTAGTTCGGGGTGAGGTGGGGGGATGTCTTCTTTTTTTTTTAATACAAATGCAGTGGTGACACTTAGGCTGTTACACATTGCACTGAGGAAGGATTCCTGAGAAATAAGATTAAATTTTCACTGACAATCACATTTTGCTTTCAATTGTTTGTTGTTTAGGGACCTATCAATACATTAAAATGATACACATAAAGGGAAGCAAATTCTATGGGTACAACTCAAGATTCCTGCTGTTCCTTCTTAAGCTAGTGCTAGTACTGTCAAGGAAAACTCTCTTTTAAAATACTAATTTCTTCTTATTAAAGACTAGGGCAGTGTGGTGCTTAGGTATTCAGTCTGAATGTATACAGCATTTCTTTAGAAGTTATTTGTGGGGTTTTGCAGAATAGTTTCTTTTCCTAATTATTTAAAAAGCCCAATACTGTGAAATCCAGTCTTCTTTTCATAGTCCCACCCACTAGAAACCAAATTATTATGAATTATTAAATTAATGTGGACACCATGGCTGACTTTTTAAAAATGCTTAAAAAAGCTGACTTGCATCCTTGGGAAGAAGTAACCTTCCATGTTGAATTAATGTTATTTTTATTTAAATATAGAAGTACTACTAATTCAAAACCATTTTAGATGCTGCTGCTGTGCCAAATATCATGGGAGTGATAATGTGCTTAGGAATTCTGGACATAACAAATGACGTACTATTTTTTTTTTTTTTAACAGCATGCCATCTTCCTGAGACTTACATACTGTCCTTTTAGAGAAAAAGGAAATGTTACTTTCTTAAAATTACCAGTTTGTAAGTTACTACATTGTAATTTATTGTCTAAAGCAGTAGTAGTGAGATACTACTCATCCAGGCCCTCTTCCTGGTGATGCAGAGTTTACTTCCAGTCCAGCTGATTTCCACCACAGATGTGCATTGAAAACGAGTCTCTTGATCAGTCACCCTGACTTCTCTTTGCCATTTGAATTAGTGTGCGTGCATTTTAATGTCAAGGTTAGTGTGGGATTCTGTGGCTTGGCAAGCCCCCAGTGACACCAGGGGTTTTGGGCAGCCACTGCTGTTTGAGTGAGAAGCCCAGGTGCACTGCTCGGGGCCGTCGTGCAGGCTGCCCAGCTGGTGGCCTTCCCCCAGGGACAACAGTGCTGGGACGCCTGTTCGGATTTTGTTGTGTGGCCTTCCCGCCACTGGTGCCCTTTGCTGTTCCAGGACTCATCTCTTGTCTCTTTCCCATGATTTTGCGTAGGTGCTGGGATGGCTGGAGAAGGTCGCTATTTGCAGTTGAGCTGAGGGAGGCGTGAAGCATCATCTATTCCCTGCTGACATTTGAGGTAGTGTGGTAACTTTTATCTTACCTGCAAGGGACTTTCTTATGGATGTTGGCTAAGCAGAGTGATCAATAGTATCCTGTAACGCTTTGCAGATAATCCTCAGATCCCATGATTCGTTCCTACAGAAGGTGATAATGATGATACGCAGTATACAGAATTCTGACTGGAATCCAATCATCGTATTTTATTACCCCGAACAACACAGATACTTGAATTAAGGCTGTCAAATTAAATCCCAATGTAAACTGATGGCTTCAAGCCCATTTCTTCCAATCTCTAGTAGCCAGCATTTGAGACAAAGGGCTTAGTAACTGACAGAAGTGCTTAAAAGCCATTTTTCCTTGTCAGAGAAAAATTATTATACTGTATTTTAATGAGCCATTTCTCATTTATAATGTTACTTAAAGTATTAATTGCCTGACTTTTAAAATGCACAATATTGAAACAAATGGAGGAAAAAAAGCTGTATTTTTCCAGGGAGAGAGAACGTGAAAGTGCATATCAGAACATTGTAGATAACAAATTCTGGTTTAAATGGCATGTAAATGACATCTAGTTTGAATGTATGTATTGGGTCTAATTCATATCTGAAGTGTATTTCTGAAAGTTTAATCACATGACAGTCACGTAAATTTGAATCAAATGTAACAGAAATACACTGTGGTATAAGGGATTCGGACCTATTACTGCTTATTCAGTGGAACTGGAAAGCAGTTACCTGGTGTTAAATGGCTGCATGACACTTTACAGCTGCTGTCTGTGTGCTATAGCAGTTTTATGAGACTTAACTGGCTATTCTGAAGTGTACACAAATGTCATTAAATAGAAGAGAAATTCTAGAGACTTTTTGCTTTAGTTGAAATAACAGTAGGTAAAACTTGCCACCCTATGTTGATGTTTTTAATGTTTCTAAAACCAGACAGTGCAACTCTAGGTGTATTCATTGCACCATGGATCTCTGCTTGGGATACTTGTCTAAAGATATGCCAATTCCACTAAGAAAATAAGAAGGTCAGAATAGTGAAGTTACTTGTAAAAATGCTTGTAGAGTAGGCATAACTTAGGGTCACTAGGGACCTCCTCAACCTAAGCCGCCTTTATTGTGGTTACTGTGCCTTCTCGTACAGAGTCAAGCATACCTGAAAAACAATTTATTAATTACTTCTCTCATCTTCTAGCTGAAGCATGGCAGCACAATCATACAGAGAGCTGCTTCTGTGCCCTGTTTTTCTGACTTTCCGTGCCCAGAGAGCCAGTCAATCCTTAGCTAAGCTGCCCATTCCAATTCCTCTGCGAGCAGGGGTGCAAGAGGCGTGCCCAGCATTTGGAGCACACAGTTTGGACATGGGGTCTGGTCTCGCTTCTGAGCTCTGCCATGGGCACTTTCAGGGGTTCTGCCACCCTCTGTAACCTCATGGTGTTTCAGCTTCCTATTTGTAAATGAAGGCTAATAATTCTTAATTTCCAGAAGGGACCAAGGCGTCCGGATCCTTGGCAAATGCTGTTACTCACACAGGGACTGTCATACTTGATGTGATATTGACACCATGTTACCAGGGGAGAGTTCAAAGCCTTTGCATTTAAGTGTGACCCTGGGCTTGGAAATTGATAGTGGATCCCTGGGCGGTAAAAATAATTTCTGTGGTGCTTTCTCACTTGGTATTTTCCACTAACTAGAGATAAAGAACATTTCGGCACAGGGAAAAGCAACTGACTTAATCCAAGGATAATGTGATCATAGGGGAGGGGAGATTATGCTGACCAGATACCTTGAAGATGACATGTCTGTAATTTATATTACCTATGCCAAGTTAGATTTAGATTAAGAACTGGAAATGCGATAACTGTCCCCATGTAGGTCAATTAATGGCTTAGCCTTCATATATTTCCCTTTCAGTACACGTTTGGCAATACCAGCTACAGACTCAGCCATCTGGAGGCAAGTTTACTGTTCAGCTCTTCTCTGAAATTGAGACATTTAATGCATTATGCGCAGTAGGAAATGTTCATCTGCACATTTTCTAGGCTGCAGTTAATGAAGTGTTCTACCCTGAATGAGGTTTTTGTTTATCCTAAATGAATGTGTAACATTCTTTCCTTAAAAATTAAACAGATGCCTTGTTGTTTCAAGTCCAGGATACTGAAAGTGACCCATAGATGTGGCGAGAGTAATTTGTGCCTCATTGACATTTACAATCCCAATGGAAGATAACACATGAGGCACAGCTTTAAATAGCTTTTGACAGTGCTGGTAGTTCTGCTGAATATGCTGGAAAAAAAAAAAATTAGTATCTGGCCAAAAGCAGCAGAGATGTTTGTAAAATAACTGCTATAAAATATTCCAGTAACCATAATTTCTTTAGCTATTAACACTTATCCAGGTACCAGGTCAGCACACCTCTCTGTCTTATAAAGCTCTGCTAAGTTGCTTGCTGTGGGATACAGCATACAGAGTACGGAAACCATTTGTGGTGCTGTGAGAGCCTGAGAACAGCTAAGAGTACAGAAATAAAATTGACTGTTCCTCCAGTCTGGAAAAAAAACTTACATGAATACAGGGCTTCTCCTTTTGAACAGCCTTTGAAGTTCAGGGAAGGACTTGCCTACACTGTAAATGTCAATAATACAATAAAAGTATCCATTGGCTTAATACCAACATGCTGTAATACTTTTCTCATCAGGCAACTTGTTTGGTGATGTTAAGCTACCACAAACTAGGTATCCACCATGTGTGGGTTATGTCTGCTAGTTTGTGACTGGGATCAGATTCAAATCCTTCAGTCGATTGTGTTATGAATAGATCAGAGACATGTCTACTTAACTAAAGAACCCCTTTTTTATGGCTATTTGTCATACTTTTGCTTTATCAGTTCATTATACAATTTGGAGGGTTTGGTTTTTAGCATTTAATGACACAGTCATCGCTAGGACTGTATCATTAATTTGCTGCTAAATGAGTTAAATTCTGCTGCTGTCAAGTCATATGTTACTGCAGATTTGAAAGCAAAGTTAAGATTCAGTTTGAACAAGTCTGGCAAAGTCAGGTATTATGTCCTGGCAAATGGCTACAGGCGGTCACATTTTATTAACTACTGTGCATAAAATAGAAAGGAAACTAGGAATGTTAACATTAACATATACTGCACAAAGTATTTACTTAATGGTCTTTTTTCTTTTAGTAACAATACTCTGCACTCATTGGTAGCCACTTTTATTCTGGCTCTTGCTTCTGAGTAAAGTACCTCATAAATGTGCTGTTTCAAAATTATATGTGAAAAATATGTTTTTCAGACTAAGTGTACTACACTGAACCAGTGAGAAGAATCAGATTAGATAAATCTGTGGAAACCTATCCTCCCACACATGGCTCAATGTGCTATAAAAACACAGTCCAGCAAATGAAGTCTTACACTGTACTTATTACTCTAGGGTTTATTATGCGTGACTAGTGAAAATCCATATAGTCCAATCTTTGCAGTAGTATGTGGGAAGTAAATCTGGCTTTTAGAAAGGCTAAGCTCAATATTCTCACTTAGCTGTGGTGATCCCGCTGTTAGTTCAGCAACATCAGACTGTCTTCCCCCATCCACCCTCTCTTATCTTACCCCATCCACCCTCTGTGCCCTCTCTGAGGGGAAGCAGCTCGTCCCTTTCACCACACTTTGCAAGCAACTCTCCTCTTCTCATCTCTTTTCCTCATGAAGGCAGTTGGCCTCCTACTTCCATCACTAGCAGACATCAAGAAATAGGAAAGGAGGGGAGCAAGGGGCTGGAAAAGCACGGCTTCCCATATCTCCCTGCACCAATGGCAGCGGGAGGAAGCCAAGCTCTCCTTTGGGCTGTGGCTGGCAGAAAAAGCTGGGGCGTTCAGACAGCCTTCACGACTTTAAAAGCCATTTCTCATCTCCTCCAGGCAGAGGTGACACAGGCTGGATGGCATCGTTTCATGGGCTAGATCTGGTTTATGAACTACATGACTTAAATAAAAATGTACTTAAAGAATCCAATTTTCATTAAAGAAAGAAATACTAGTCCTCTTTTTCAGATGTTTCTCTGTAAAGCTATACCAGCATCTCTATTAATTTGTGCTGCAGCTCCTAGTAACGGCTGCTTATTAACATATTAGGTGACTTTCATCCGCACCAGTAAATTAAATGTAATACTCCCATCAGGACAAATACTTCTTGAAAAAAATAGCTTTTGGGCATGATACAAGTTTCCTACCATTTCTGTAGTGATACTTCAACTTTTCAGGCTCAAAACTGTTCTCTACATCCTATATCAAAGGAATGCACATATTTTAATGAAGATTTAAAATCTTAAAAAAAAACTTTAATATGGAAGAAAAAGACACAGGGAAATTAAAACACAACTGCAAGCTCTAAGTTTTAAGGGCTCCCCTGCTCTGTAAGGGTACAGCTATTGGGTACCTCCCTACCAGCTGAGCTATTCAGCAGAAACCTGGCTGACCCACAGTACATGTTTTTTGTGTGAGTTTATGTCTACCATTGAGCGCGTTTGAGACTGGAAGAAAGCCTGTTGTCCTAGGGAAATAAAAACTCAATTCCAGGCCAGCCAAAACCATACCCTTCTTAGCCAAGAAACTAATTTGTAGACCACCAAGTAACCCTGCAATTAATTGTTCTCTGCAGCCCATAGAACAGCTGACATCTGGATTCGCTTTCTAAGATATGAAAGGACTACAGACTTTGAGGGGCTTGGGGTTGTTTCTTTTGTGATTATTATCAATTTATATTCAGAGCTAACTTGTTGGTAAGCTGTCAAAAATCTTTGTAGACTATCATATTTAAAATCTCTGAAAGCAGCAACAGAATATTATCTTCCTTGAATGAACTATACCGAGTCATTATTCTTTTTAGTGTATGAGTCCAGTCACCTGTTATCAATTCTGATTGCTGAAGAAGTACACAATTAGCAAACTAAAAATCAGGACTAATTTATGCATCAGGGCAATCCAAAACTCAAAGCTCTGTCTTGCTGTGATATTCCACAGTTTTAGTAATGTTGGGAAAAATTATAATCTATGCAGAAGTGATTTTTCTAATGCTGACATACACTTTGTAGTAGAACCTAAGAGCAGTCAGTCTCATCACACTTATTGTGAATGTGGTTCCTTACACAGGATTCAAGTGTGATTTGTAAGTGTCATATATATTTTAGGAGCAGATGATACCATCATCAATGACTTCTTTAAAAAAAAAAAAAAAAAATTTTTTTTTTTTTTTTTTTGTTAATATGGTGTCATGGTTTAACCCCAGCCAGCAATTAAGCACCATGCATCCACTTACTCACCCTGCACCCCCCACCCTGGGGGATGGGGGAGAGAATCGGGGGAAAAGTAAAACTCGTGGGTTGAGATAAGAACAGTTTTATAGAACAGAAAGGAAGAAACTAATAATAACAATAATAAATTGACAATAAGAATAATAAAAGGATTGGAATATACAAGTGATGCACAATGCAATTGCTCACCACCTGCCAACTGATGCCCAGTTATCTCCCAAGCAGCGATCCCCTCAGGCCAAATGCCCCCAGTTTATATACTAGACGTGACATTACATAGTATGGAATATTCCTTTGGCCAAGTTGGGTCAGCTGCCCTGACTGTGTCCCTCCCAGCTTCTTGTGCCCCTCCAGCCTTCTTGCTGGCTGGACTTGAGAAGCTGAAAAATCCTTGACTTAGTACAAACACTACTTGGCAACAACTGAAAATGTCAGTGTGTTATCAACATTCTTCTCATACTGAACCCAAAACACGCACTGTACCACCTAGTAGGAAGACAATTAACTCTATCACAGCCAAAACCAGGATGTGTGGTAAGGTGTTTCTAAAAAATGGAAGCCTTTTATCTCTCAAAAAATGAAGTTTCCTGTGATATTAAAGTTATTCAGTGTAAGAACCACAAAAAGGAACAGTTGTACTCTTTTCTGTTGTATACCAACAGTTTCCACACATGCTCACACGGATGAGACTAAAAAGACTGCAGTTTAGTCCACAGGGCCGAGTGTTGAGTGGGATGATTACTGATGCACTGATTAAAGGGAGAGCGCCAGCTGCTGAGACTCTTGCTGACAGGTTCCTTGTGCAAGCAGCCGTGCTCCCTATTTCAGTATAAAAATGGGTTCTGAGGCAAGACTGCTGGTCAGGCTTCAGGGGAGTTGGATATTGTCCTAAACCAGGAGGGCCCCCAGCAGAGTTTTACAAAACTCTCTGTGGCTACAGTGCAATGTTCTCCCCTTTAGCCTGCTTGTTTTCATTGTACTGTGTGTCTAATGTAAGTCCCAAGATCTAGCTTGGTGTGGGATTTATTTTTGTGAATAGCCCTCACAAAATGGGTCTGAGCCTGAGCAATACTTGTGGTGGTGGTGGGTGAAGGCTCAGGCTCTCAGCTGCTTCTCAGGGCAGATACCTTGTGAAGTTTGTCTGTAAACATCTATTTCCTCATGGTCCTGTGTAAAATAACAATAACAGCAATGGAGAAATGTGAATGCACTGGCTGTTACAATAAAAAAGTTGAATCTGCTCCAAAGTTTCACTTTCTTAATCAGTTAGTTGGTAATATGATGGAGTGACTGCAGAGGACGGAGTCCTAATGTGAGTGCAGGTGGACACACTCTCTATCGGCCAGCCAGCCGGCCTTGCACTGAGCAGCTCTGTTGTTTGTAGCACCCATTGCAGAGTATCCCATTTTGAGTTGATCAGTTCAGAGTTCATGTGTTTTACCTGTGATGTCTAAAAGGAAAGGTTGCAATGCAGAACTGTGATTGTTTTAGTCTTTAGAGTTTGTTTGTTTGGTTTTTTTTATACTGGCACAGAAATGTTTTACAGCACTGGAAATATCATTTAATCTCTTTATGTAAAGTGTGAACAATTATCTCAGTGCAATATTTTTCTTTGAGTAAAACCACATTTTTTAGTACAGATTACCAGGGGGTTGGTTCTAGATACAGACTCAGACATGTCATGATGTTTGACATTAAATTGATGTATTATACTTCTTCAAACAAACTGGAATATACTTTTTGCTCATATAGAGAAATTCTCTCGCTTCTCTTTGCAATTGATTATACAAATAACAAATAACAAAGCAAAGAGCTGAATTTTGTCTTTTGGATGACTGTTATCTAAGTATTAGTAACAATTAAAAAAAAAAAAATTAAAAAAGCCTAGGAAAAGTTACCATTGTAGTTGAGAAATGTGTTTATAGCCTGAAAAAATTACCACTCTCATAAACTGGCCTAGATCCTCTTCCTTAACGATACAAGTATATGTAAAGCTGAATATCAGCTCAGCAATTCACAACTGCATGGTAGCAGCTAAATGTTGTACTTTCTTTCAGCTGAGATGCATCTGTTTTGCTGCTTTGATGTGTTTTGGGGGCTGAAAGGCAAAGCAAGCAATTAAGTCTTTTCCAAGTTCAAAATTTTCTATCTGTGCAGTAGATAGAAACTTAAGACTATAACTTCAATTCTCTTTTAGCAGTCGTCTTCTGACACAGAAGATCTACTAAGTAGTCTTACAGCTAAGATCCTCCCTCTGTCTACCTAGTCCACTAGGCTACTGCTGTCAAAGCATAACAGATTTTATTGTAAATAAAGAATTGATGTGCCATATGCCACAGCCATCCCTGGACTTCATAGCCCAGTTCTTGGAGTATGACTTTATAGCTGGATTAACCTAGAACAGCTTTCAGTACAAGCCCAGAGCAGTGTTCAAATTCTAGATTCACTGAATAGCTCCTTAACCACATTCAAGAACTGATAACCATTTGGCCTGTTACTAGTTTAAATGTAGTTTAAATCAGAGTAATTAGCTGACACATCTAACCATGGGAAAAAGAAGTGAGCTCTGGTAAAAGTATTGAAGGTGTCTATTAGAATGGAGATACAAAGAAATTTGGTGTTAAAATGAAGATTTCATACAGTCTGTATTCCAAAACTAAAAGTTTATTTAGGGAAAAAAAAAAATTTTTTTTTCTAAAGCCAAAGTGAGCAATTACTTTAATAGATTCCATTTTCAATTTTAATGCTTGAAACTATTATAAATTGTTTAGCTTACATAGAGCTCTAATTAATAATATAAAATTGCCTCTGTTCCATAGTTTTAGTTTGTCATAATTATGTACCTTTTATTAATGCTTAAATTTGCATCAAACTATAATAAATGCAGCTTTATGCCAGAGTCCTTCATTCTTTTTCAGTGGTGCTGTCTTTTGTTAGGTTTTAGGGGTTTTTTTTCTGAAATGTGCCTTTTATGAGATTTTTTTTTTTTAATTTGCAGTGCATAATTTCTGCTTCTATGGTATTATTCCTTGCTCTTTTCATATCCTAGATAACCACACACGCTAGGTGAATAGTGTGTTATTCATATCAGCTGTGTCAATTTGTTATTTCTGTTTCTTAACACGGCTGAGTATATAACCCTGACAAGGGTTCTATGAAAACAGGCATTCATCCAACTGCTGATGATGACTCAATCAAGCTGTAATATCAGCAAGCAAGCAAAGAAGTCTTTAGGTCCGTGGCAGTTTTAGATTGTGTTGATTGGAGGGGCTTTAACTCATTTCATCTGCAGAATGACTTTGTCTTGGTATTCAGGGGAATGAGGGTAAGCAGGCAAAGTGATTTCAGCTATGCATGATCAGCCAAACTGGTGTGACTGTTATGCAAGCACAGAAAGAGGATTTCGTCTTGATGTCACTAATCTTGCTGTGAGATAGCTTGTAAGGAATATCCGCACTGTGAAAAATAAAAGCCTTTCACCCAGAAAAATTCTGCAAGGGTATGTACATATGTATTTGGTAGTTGCATAAACAAGGTTCAGGACAGATCTGGAGAGCCTGCAGTTACATTCCCTTATCAGCACTTGTTCTTACTTGGTGGTGGATGTATTGGTGTGTATTCATCTGCATTGCATGCTCTTCGTGTCCTTGCCTGTTTGTGATCTGATGGAATGGTGAAACAACAACATAGAGAAAAGCTCCTCAGATTAATCCTTCGCTCAAGGATTTTGTGGTTCGGTTCTGGACTAGCTGCACGTGTGCTGCTTTGGCAAGCAATGCTAAACTGGAGGAGGTTACAGGGGAAAAAACTCTCTCGTATTTGGAGTACAGCAAGATAATGGAGACAGAAAAAGTAGAAGTCCCTTCATAGGGGCAGTTTAATGGAGTGTAATGTCCTTCTTCTTCCTTCAGGTCCTTTCTGGTTCAGGAGCTACCTAAACATAAAGATCTCACTTCAACCAACAGCAAAACTCCTTATTGTTTACTCTGAGTGTTAACATTGTTACCTGACTAGAGTAGATGCAAACCACTCAGTATGCTGTGACTGAAGTTTCTTTTCTCAGGGATTTTCTTAGCCCTATTTTGCCTGTTTATGCTATGTTCACATCTCACTGGAGAGATGTCATGTTTAAATTCACTTGTGATTGACCTTACTCCAACATCACTATAGAAGAGGGCCAAGAATTTTTTTTTAATCCTTTTTATAACTCCTGGCTTCTTTTCTGTACTGAAGCAATTAGCCTGAGCTGACCTCTAGCCAAATGTTCCTGTGGTCAAGTTTCATCTGGCTTGAGGACAGTCAGCTGCTGTAATTCTTTTTTCTGGTTTTAGCTCTCTTCATTCTTAAAAACTGCTGGAGTTGGGTAAGCTACAGACTATTATTCCTTAGAATAGTGTATATTACAGACACTGAATTTTTTTTCCTGTTAAATAACAGGGGCTTTATTAGTGGTGTTTGTCTTTCATACGCATACAGGGGTAGGTGTTGGGACATAGCTGTTACTAGATTGTAAAAGGTTGGTTTTGACAGAGAAGCTGTCTCTTGCTGGATTAATACTACGGCCTCTGAACAATACTGTTCTTGGCAGTGAGCTTGCAAGAGTGTCTTAGAGGAGCAGCAGCGGGTGGTTACGAGATAGATTTGTGGGAACTTTCTGCAAGGCAGTAGTTGTCTAATGGTGGGGCAGATGGCACTTCAGAGGACTCTTCTCTCTGGAGTTTTATTCTGTACCACCAAAAGCGGTATTGTGATGGGGCAGCTCCTGCTTTGCACCAGATTTTCTCCCACAAGACCAGAGCCGTGGCAGTGTAGCTCTCCCTTGACCTCTGATACCTCTAGAAGCAGTAGGCATACCGGCAGCCCAGCAGAGCTTTTGGTGTATGTGCTGAATGCAGAGAGGTCACTTAGTCCCTGGTGCCTCACACCCCTTGCAGAGCTCCTTTTGCCTGGGAGAGACCTTGAGTGTGAGCCCTGTCCAAAGGGCTCTGGGTCTGAGCTCCAAGGGGGCTTGCACAACTTGCCCTTTCCAGAGGCTGTTGTACAAAGTGTGGAGCATGTCCCATCTGTATTTTCAAATGAGAGCAGTTACCATTTTTGAGCTCAGTCCTGTCCATATTGGGCGTGTTCAGATTACACCCCTTGGATTTTTCTCCCACATGCAACTTGTCTGGATGGATAACTCAATCGAGGATCCAACGTGGATTTAGGCAGAGCAGAGACACTGTTGCTTTGCCTTGCAAGATAGTGGCATTTGTGAGAATCCACAGAAGCATAATTTGTTTCTATACCACATTTTACTAGCAGAAAGGCAAGGGATTAAGCAGCAATTCTGATCACCTTTTAGGTTTAGGAACACAAATTAATCTATGCCCTGTTTCAGAGAACTAGATGTTTTAGTCAAGGTCTGTGGCTCAGCAGGGACTTTCCCAAGCATTATAGAATTGCTCTTAAACAAGAAGTAGCTGCTGCTGGAGGGGTGTCTGTGTCCTTCCCTCTGCCCTGGCTGCTCACTCCCATGCCTGTCCTGCCCCAGCTGTGTTCTCAGGGTTTGTCTTTGTGGAGTCCTGCTAAACCCAGTCAGCAAACAGATTTGTTATGATAAATGGTTATGGATTAATTTAGCTGGAAAAATTTCCTGACAGAGTTCACTGCATGCAGGTATGTAAACAAGTCTGCCAGTGCAAGAAGATAAGCAGTACTGGAATGGGATTGTTTTCATCTGCAGCAGCAGGACCTTATTGAATTTCAATGGGATTGTTGACCTGTGGGATGTATTTCCAGGCTCCTGGGCTGGTGTTTTGGCTGCCAAACTGCTCTTCCTGGGAGGAAGCTGAGACAGCTGCCGGTCACAGCGAGGGGATGGCCATTCTGACAGCTGCATGTAGGGTTGATCCTGGTCCCACCATGGAGTTGTTTGGTGCTGTTATGAAAAATGAAAGTGTTCACAGATGTACTCTGAATAACAGACTCTGTTGATGACATTTGTTGTCACAGAACTCCTGTGAAGGTTTGGGCTTCTCTTGTGGCTGTTAGGCAGGAAGAAGTAAGAAAGCTTGAGTAGGAAGATCAGCAGAGTCTGGTGGACACAGGAGAACAGGGAAGCGTGAATACAGAGGCAGCACAGGATGCCTGAGTATTGCAACAGGGAGAGGGCAGGAGGGCTGTAGATAAAGTGACATTATGCTCAGGTCTGTGAAAGAGAAAACAAAACTAGGGAGAGAGTGAAAGGGCTGAAGGGGACGGGGGGGCTTTTCGATGGGGTAGAAATCTTGTAAGAGGAGAGGAATTGGCAAATACAGAGAAGCATTTCTGTAGAAGATTTATTAATAAAAGACAATAAGAATCCTTTAAACAAGAGTACAGATGGAGCAAGGGAACAATTGAGCTAGCTGAAAACATAGCTGATCTCAGATGAACCTCGTGCTGTGCCAGTGTAGCTCCTCTCTGAGAGTAGGAGGATTGCTGGCCTGTGATTTGCTTTATGAACTTTTTCCCAGCCCTGTGCACTCTGGCAGCTGCAGCCTTCCCTGCTCCTCGTCCTGCTCCCCAGGCTGCCTTAGTCTCGCACCATCCCAAATCCTCACTAAACATGCCTCCAGCCTCACCGTACCCCTTCTTTCCTCCCTGTTTGCCTGAGAACAGAGGAGTCACCTTTGGAGAGACCCGTATCTGCTTGGCCAGGGGAAGGTCCTGCCTGGCACCTGGCAGGTCCCCAGAGCTCCCTGAGGAGCATCTCCTGGCTTGCCTTTGCAGGTCTGGGTTAGACTCTGCTAGCCTAGAGCAGTTAGAATAAATGCCTCCTCTACAGAGCCTGAAACTTGAGAATTATTGAGCAGTTGTGTTAATAAGGGTGTGAGAAATCCCTTCTGTTTTTCAAGTTTTGCACTAAACAGCATGAATGAGAAATCTGGAGTTGGTAATAGTTTGGGGTTTTTTCTGTAGTGTGATTCAATCTGTTCTCTTAGGGTAAGAAAATTAAGGAGGGAGTTGTCTTTTAAATTCAGTGTTACCATAGTTTTACATACTTGGTGTGCTTGTGTTTTACAGTTTCTGACTAAATTCACACTTTGCTAACTCTACTAGGAGACTGACTAGTTTTTGATACCCAGATTTGACAGCATTGGTTGTTAATCAGCAACACCCACTTAAGAGATTGTTACTCATTAGTGGCCTTGGTTGTTTGGACACTTGTGATTTAACCTCCTGTTAGATGAAAAAAGAAAACGTCTAATTGAAAACACTCCAGTGTAGAACCAAGGTTTATCATACCAATTTACAGTCAAATGTGAAAGTGGAGCTATTACTCTCTTTCTCTCTCCCCGCTGCCTCACTGAGCTGGGATGTCAGTGTATCTTAGTATTTTTGTGCCACAGAACAAGACAGTGCTGCCTGACTGTTGTTTCAGCATTCATGTTCATTTTAGTGTTGTAGCTTTCATTTTGAAGGTTTCCAGTAATCTTTGTGCTCCACTGGCATGGTGCCATCGTTTAACCCCAGCTGGCAACTAAGCACTGTGCAGCCACTCACTCACTTCCCCCCCACCCAGGGGGATAGGGGAGAGAACTGGGGGAAAAAAAAAGTAAAACTCGTGGGTTGAGGTAAGAACACTTTAATAGGACAGAAAGTAAGAAGATAATAATGATAATAATAACAATAATAAAATGACAATAAGAATAAAAGGATTGGAGTATACAAAACGAGTGATGCACAATGCAATAGCTCACCACTCAGCGAATGATGCCCAGTTAGTTCCTGAGCAGCAATCCCCTCTGGGCCAACTGCCCCCAGTTTATATAACTAGGCATGTTGGTATGGAATACCCCTTTGGTCAATTTAGGTCAGCTGCCCTGGCTGTGTCCCCTCCCAGCTTCTTGTGCCCCTCCAGCCTTCTTGCTGGCTGGGCATGAGAAGCAGAAAGATCCTTGACTTAGTACAAACACTTCTTAGCAACAACTGAAAACATCACTGTGTTATCAACATTGTTCTTATACCTAGGTCAAAAATATAGCACTATACCAGCTATTAGGAAGACACTTAACTCTATCCTGGCCAAAACCAGGACATGTGGTTGTAAATGGTCAGGTAGTAATCCATGGTATGTATGTTCTCCCCCTACTACATATGGAGACCTCATGAGCTTTTTGGGGCATGGTACAATTTTGTGCAGAAGGCTGCACTGCCCACAAGTCCAGCATATCCCAGCTTCTGCCCTTCCCCATTGTTATCAGATGCTGGTGATAACGGCAGGAGGAAAGTAGTGTCCCTCAAACAGGACTGTGTGATGGGGTTGTAGGCTATGTGTGTGTGGCACAGGTGAATTAGGGAGAAGGAGGAGTGTGCTTTTCAGGGAGGTTGTAAAGGCTTGTGGGCTTATGCTTGGGTTGTAAAAGTTTATATGCTTGGAGGTTGCAAAGGCTTCTGTGGATGTGCTCGGGTCCATCGGAAGGTGCCTTCTCAGAAATGATGCAGGTAGAAGTTTCCAGCCTGAGACAGCCTCCGTGGCAGCCCTAAAGAGCAGCATAGCAGAGCAGGGACACCGAGGCATGTGCTCAGGGTTGTGCAGGGTGTCAGTAGGGAACAGACCAGAGAATTAGCTGGGGTTACTCTCATTCCTGCAGCCCAACAGCTACTGGTGCCCTCTCTGCTCCTGGCGTGCTGCCTGCCACGGGCCATGGCCATAGGTACTAAGACGGTGTTTCTCTGCCATTTGGCCTTGTGGTGTGGGAGCTGGCTTATTAAATGGCATCACTGCTCTCAACTTTACTGCATATAGTCCTAGACCCGGGAAGGTTATACATGGCATGCAAAGGTGAATGCAGCTTCAGAGGAGTATGAGCTGGAAAGGGGATTATCATATCTTTGTTCCCTGAAACAGATACTGCTCTTTTCCTACTTTCACATTTAACTTAGGCTAGTCATTGGGATCCATCCCTCAAAGGCTGCTGTGGGGAGAGTGTGGCTACTCCTTAGAAGCACTGTAGAGATTGACAATACCTGATTTTTTTCCCCAGCTATACTAAATGAACTAGAAATCCATAAGCTAGTTCTTTTATAAAAATAGTATTTGCTCTCTATCCTAAGACTGCAAGATGATGTATGACTTTAAGGCAATAAACTGTAAACTAAATACATTTCTGATTTAAATCCAGTCAGAAATTCAATAAAACTAGATAATCATTTAAATGTCTTGTCGTATTAGTTAGTAATATTAGTTTATAAAGAAACTCTCTTCTTTTCCTTTGTTATTACAGAATCAGAGGTATGGATCTTCGGAATCTGCTGTTTACTTTGGCACTGGTCTGTGCAAATGACTCATTTTCTGCAAGTGATGGTAAGTTTTACGATACCTCTCTGTGGCTTTGTGTGTGTACGTATATATATAGCTGTATATAGAGTATTTTTATTTTATATGTGTGAGGACTATGCAAGTTCCTTGACTGCAGTAAGCTGGGTATATAATGTGAAATGTGAAGAATACATCAGTTAATCATGTTGTAAAGATAGTGGATGAGATTGAGACAATGTGTTGCATAATTTCATAGACAACGTTAGATGTGTGATGTGTAAACAGGCTGGATCAGTGTTTCTGTTAGGTATCTGCATTTTCTTTGCTCAGGTACTGAAGTTATGAAAGAATTGTACGGGGTTAATTTTTTAATAGAAACTGGTGGGTTTTTTCCATAACAAGTCTTTTTAGTATGTTGATACTTTTAGGTGTAGAACTATTTGGAAGTACAGAGGAAGCATTTTAAGACTGTACACTTTGGGTCTGAGGCCAATATGAACAAATTTCATAAGAAATACACTTAGAAATTCTTGAGTAGAAGTTATAAAAGGGTTTTGAAAAGAACATGTACCCTCAACCAGCCAGCTGGCTGTGGGTAGCCAGCAGAAGCTTTTTAGCGAGGAAAAGCTCTGAATGCACATCCTGTGGTGTTCATGATTCAACAGATCTGCCCAGGGTTCGTAACCACTGAATGTACCTCTGGCTTTCCACAGTTGTTCTTCTTCCCATCCTTATTCACCTCAATTCTTCCATCTTCTGAATTAAATGCCAGGCTGGAAAGTACTTAGTCCAGCTGAGCTTTCTCTGATGCTTTTTCTTGTTGCAAGCAGCAATGATTTAGAACCATTTCAGAATCACCCAGAGGCCTGTCCTGACTCTGGTGGGTCCTCTGGGACTAGTCCTTTACTCATTTAGAACAAAAAATTCCCATTAACTCCAGTGGGACTTTTACGTTGTGTCAGACTGATCTGCTTACACTGGTTATGATCTGCTCCTGTAAACAAAAGCAACTTAACCTGGTCTGCTCTGTCTTCTTCTGGCCTTTGGAGAGAGCAGTAACAATTTTCCATAATTACTGATTTTATGCAAATGTGTCACCGCTTTTCCCAGAGCTATGGAACAGCTGCAGAAAGGCGGCTGCTTAAGCATGTGCCCCTCCTGACCTCCTAGCCAAAATCAGTGTTAGCAAAGAAAGTCAGGGAGGGCAGTTTGACAACTAATTTTTGGAAAAATTCGGGTGGAAACAGCTTCCACAACAAACTGTAAATAAACTGATAATTTTTTTAATTAAAATTTCTGACATCTCTCAATTTCTTTTTTTTTTTTCCTTTAGCTCCACACTTCAGTGTTACTGAATGCAAATTAAATACCTATGGAGTTGCAAGCCATGTTTCATTAGCCTTTCTAGTGTTAGCTTTAGAACATGGCACTAAATCGAAGGGCTACGGCATAGTTGCCTGTAGTCATAACTGTCCTACAGTTTAAAGGTATAATCTTCCTCCTTCGCCCTGATACAGTTCTGTATTTTCTTCGAGCTGCACATTTAAAATTTCTAGATACCCATATTTGCAGAAGCACTGGAGAGGTATAAGGAGTATTAGTTTTTTGTTAATGGAAACATTAAGCTGAAATAAGATATAATTAGAACTCATGTGATCAGTTTTCAGAGAATTCTTCCATAAAGTTTTGTTTTGTTTTGTTTTTCATTAAAAAGGGGGTTTGAATAGGGAAAACACAAATTTCTGTTTATTTACTTCTATGTAAGGACGCTTGTCGTCTGTGTTACCAGGAAGAGAATCTATAAGATTCTCTTCTCCATTGCTAGTTAAGGCTTTTTCTTTAACATTTACCAAATTTGGTTTGAGTTCCTAGTGTATCTGACCATTGAAGACAATGAATGAATGAAGTTTTCACTTTTGTCCCTACTTTCATTTCCTGCTTGCAGTGATGCTTTCATTCTGCAACCTACACGTCCCATGGGAAATAAGTGTGCCTAGTTAAGTGTGTAAGGAAGTGTGGGGCAGTGAAGTCTTTATTTTCACATTAGAATTGGGCTGAAACAATGTAAGGCCTTTATTTAACGTGTTTTGAATCCTTCACTGTCTTCTGATTTGGTTAGAAGAAGAGGAATTTTCTGACAGGAATTTGCAAAATAAAGCTATATACTCATTTTTCCCCCTTTGGATACCAACGTCTTTAGATAGACCTATGAACTGAAATAAAATTTGCACATTCCTCCTTGGTTCTGCTGAAATGTGGAAAGTCAGTATTTCACAGTGAAATATGATACGTGTACCAGCTTCTATTCATTGCCTCATACAGAATGGTTAGTAGAACAAAAATGAATGTGTCCTGACTTGATCCTTCCCCCCTCAGTGTCTGCATTTTACAGTATATTCATTCAACAGACAAAAAGAATCATAGAATCATTTAGGTTGGAAAAGACCGTTAAGTTCATCCAGTCCAACCATCAACCATGCCCACTAAACCATGTCCTGAAGTGCATTGTCTACATGCTTTTGAGTACCTCGAGGGATGATGACTCAACCGCTTCCCTGGACAGCCTGTTCCAATGCCTAACAACCCTCTCAGTAAAGAAATTTTTCCTAATACCCAATCTAAACCTCCCCTGTCGCAACTTGAGGCCATTTCCTCTCATCCTGTCACTAGTTACTTGATAGAAGAGACTGACACGCACCTCACTACAGCCTGCTTTCAGGTAGTTGTGGAGAGCAATAAGGTCTCCCCTCAGCCTCCTTTTCTCCAGGCTAAACAACCCCAGTTCCCTCAGCCGCTCTTCATGAGACTTGTGCTCCAGGCCCCTCACCAGCTTCGTTGCCCTTCTCTGGACACACTCCAGCACCTCAATGTCTTTCCTGGAGTGAGGGGCCCAAAACTGAACCTAGTACTCAAGTTGCGGCCTCCCCAGTGCCAAGTACAGGGGGACGATCACTTCCCTGCTTCTGCTGGCCACACTGTTTCTGATATGGGCCAGGATGTCCCATTGGCCTTCTTGGCCACTTGGGCACACTGCTGGCTCATATTCAGCTGACTGTCAACCAGCACCCCCAGGTCCTTTTCCGCTGGGCAGCTTTCCAGCCACTCTTCCCCAGGCCTGCAGCATTGCATGGGGTTGTTGTGACTGAAGTGCAAGACCTGGGACTTGGCCTTGCTGAACCTCATACAATTGGCCTCAGCCCAACGATCCAGCCTGTCCAGATCCCTCTGTAAGAGAGCCTTCCCACTCTCAAGCAGATCAACCCTCCCTCCCAGCTTGGTGTCATCCGCAAACTTACTGAGGGTGCACTCAATCCCCTCGTCCAGATCTCTGATAAAGATATTAAAGAAAACTGGCCCCAGTGCTGAGCCCTGGGGAACACCACTTGTGACCTGCCACCAACTGGATTTAACTCCATTCACCACAACCCTCTGGGCTTGTCCATACAGCCAGTTTTTTACCCAGTGAAGACTACAATCCCTGCCCAGATGCACTCTGCTGGACCAATTGATTTCTCTTTTGACGTTTAAGAGCATATGAAGATTTTTTGTTCCTTGGCAAATGAGGTGTAGTCCAGATGCCCTAACTTTAGTAAAAAGCTGTTATAATTAAGATTTAACCACAACGTCACCTTTGTGTGACTTTGTCTATACTGATGAAATAGTAACTTCCATGAGCTTACCTTCAGAATCAAAAAATGAACAGCATTTTAATTGTGTTCCTGTGCTTGAATCCAAGACACAATACTAAATATGTATGTCCTGATTTGCTGCATTATTAAAGAATGGTGTGTGTGAAGGGAACACACCTGTGTTGTCCCGAGAATAAATTTCTAACCACTAAACTGCTTCTGATGCTGTAATGTATTTATTCTGAGTAGGGAAAACACTCAGCTGAAAGAGTTTTATGGGTTTGTGTGACACAGGGTTTTTTTGGTAGCGGGGGAGGGGGCTGCAGGGGTGGCTCCTGTGAGAAGCTGCTGGAATCTCCCCCGGCTCCAAGTCGGACCCACCTCTGGCCCAGGCCAAGCCCATCAGTGATGGTGG
>VYZV01028759.1:86856-111438 GCA_013401275.1 Pandion haliaetus | reverse complement strand
CGTGGGAGGGACCCCACGGTGGAGCAGGGGACAAGTGAGGAATCTTCCCCCTGAGGAGGAAGGAGCGGCAGAGACAATGTGTGGGGAGCTGACCCCAAACCCCTATCCCCTGTTCCCCTGTGCCGCTGGGGGGAGGAGGTGGAGAGAACCGGCAGTGGAGTTGAGCTGGGAAAGAGAGAGGGGTGGGGGAATGTGTTCTGAGGTTTGGTTTTACTTCTCAGTATCCTTGTTTTGATTTGATTTGTAGTAAATGAAATTGATTTTGTGTTTTTCCCAAGTTGAGCCTGTCTTTTGCCCGTGACCATAAGTGGGGAGTGATCCCTCCCAGTCCTTGTCTCGACCCACGAGCCTGCCTTTGTATTTTCTCCTCATCCCAACGTGGCCAGGTGCGGGGGTGGGGAGTGAGCGAGCAGCTGTGTGGTGCTTTGTTACCGACTGAGCTGAAACCATGACAGAGAGTCAGACAAGAATGTGTAAATTGAACAGGAATGTTTGAGAAAACAGCATGAGAGAACATCCATTTGCCATTCTTGCATGATTTAGGACAGAGTATTAGAGGAGATCTGTTTATTAGCTGTTTTGTTCTTTTTCCCCCCATGTGAATGTGCTCGTACTTGCAAAAGTTCTCCTGAGCATCCAACCCCACTCAGATGATGAATCCTGACAACCTTAGAGAGGTCTGCCTAGCAGTCTTGCTGAGGCATTCCTATAAACTTACTTAGTGTGCTCCATACCTGTACCATATCTGATACATTGCCTGAGGGACTGAATCTGTAGCATCACAGTTCCCTAAAAAGTCCAGTAATTGTATTTCTTCTGGCAGCACATTAAAAAATTACACATACTTGCTAATCTTGCACAAAAGCACGTTACTGAGACAGTGCCATATTGAGTTGTACATGAAAGTCTTTTATGTCTTGAAAGTAAGTCAAGCTTCCGTTCAGCCTTTACAAGACCCTGTGCATTGAGCCGGCTCCATGCCGTGGGACTGGATCCACCCTTGGCACAGGGTGAAATCCCATATGTGTTTCTTCCTGGAGGGAGAGAGGATGCAAGGCCAGCAGTTGGCCAGGCAACTGCACAGCATTCGATACCAGATACTGGACATTTAGTCACCTCTTTGCTGTCTCCAGGCTGGTGCCATGTTCCGCTGGAGGCTTTCCATTGATTTAGCTTGGTTTTGTGCTCTCCTTTTGCAAAGACCTTGGCTTGTCGGCTCCTTAAACTGAGGCTGTAGCTAGTGCGAAGTGACAGGGTTTGCACCGTCTCTGAGATGGTGATGCTAAATGTGACAAAGCATGCCTACTGCACCAGGTCGTGGAGTGTAATTCAGAGCTGAGCAGGTCTGGGACGTGCAGCCTCCTGCCAGGGGATGCTAACCCACAGGCTGTCCGTGTCCTCAAGGTGCCTGTGGTACGATGGTAAGGGCAGAACAGAGTCGGTGGTAGAAAGAAAGTGTAAAGGCCACAATAACAGGAAGGTAATTTCTAATAGGTGTGTAATTGCCACGGGTAAATGGGTTTTGTGCCCTAGGGATTGGAAAATGTAGGGCCCATTTTCACAGCTAATGAAGACATTTTTGTGAAGTCAACACAACTTATGCTTCTAAGAGTTTAGATTGCTTTAAGGATGGGGAATTGTGATTTTGAAATTCTAGTTTAATTTAGTTAATTAGGTACATGAACAAGAAAGAGTACTGCTTCATGAGTAGATCACCTACATCTGTGCAAAATTAATTGTCATTCAAGAAAAGAAATAAGAGCTTATGTACACATACACAATTTGTTTCAGATAATTACATTAATGTAACTGTGGTGTTTCAAATACGTATCCAGCATACACCTAGGTATTTTGGTTTACTGTACCTGCTGACATCAGAATTGGTTGAGGGGAATTGCTCCAGACACAGATTGCAAAATGTTTAGGAAGCAAAATAAATTTTGTCTGCTTATTCCTTCTCCACAACTGATGAGTGTAGGTCACATAAGGACATAGAGGAATAAACTGGGAATTAGTCCCAGTTAATAAAACAATACATAAGCGGTTCCAAAACTAATTTCTTCCCAGTGAAAAGAAGTGGGAAATGTCTTTTATCATTCTATATACTAGATCAAAGTTTGTTCCAGACTATTACAGCTATGCTAATTTACGCTCTGAAGCAGGTTTAGAGAGGCATTCATATTTAATCATAGCACAATAAAAATAGCTTTGAGTGAACTGGTTTTGTACAATGATAATTTTAAGAGCTACAAGCCTGAATTTATTGTTCATTTTATCTAATCTGATTTTAGAAATGTATTTATGTTTTGCCATCACAACTTTTTTTAATTATTGTATGAAGCAGTTATGCTCAAATGTCTATTTTCCTCACTTTTATATAAGAAGTAGGATTAATTATTTTCTCTTCTGAGACATATCAAGTCTAATTTTTACTTCCATCAAAATGTCCTTTTGTTATGCTGGTGTCTGCTCACTTGTTGTACTTGGATGCTTTGTGTGCATTACATATCTGGATTAAACCATTGTTATGGGTTTGTGTGGCACGGTTTTCCTTGGTGGCAGGGGAGGGGGACTGCAGAGGCGGCCCCTTTAAGAAGCTGCTAGAAGGTCCCCTGGCGCCAAAATGTCGGACCCGCCTCTGGGAGGGGAGTGACGGTGGCAACGCCTCTGGGAGAACATATTTAAGAACGGGAACCAGCAGTGGGGGGATTGGGAAACGTGAGAGGAACATCTCTGCAGATACTGGAGTCAGTGAAGAAGGAGGGGGAGGAGGGGCGCCTGAGGAGGCTGATGGCTCTGCAGCCCGTGGTGAGACGGCAGGCTGTCCCCCTGCAGCCCATGGAGGTGAACGGTGGAGTGGAGGCTCCCCAAGATAGCCGTAACCCCATGGTAAAAACCGTGCTGAAGCAGTGTGTGACTGGAGAGCAGCCCGCGGAAAGGACCCACGCCAGGGAAGTTTGTGAGGAACTGCAGCCCGCGGAAAGGACCCACGTTGGAGAAGTTGGTGAAGGTCTGTCTCCCATGGGAGGGACCCCACGGTGGAGCAGGGGACGAGTGAGGAATCTTCCCCCTGAGGAAAGGAGCAGCAGAGACGATGTGTGGGGAGCTGACTCAACCCCCATCCCCTATTCCCCTGCGCCGCTGGGGGGAGGAGGTAGAAAGCACCGGGAATGGAGCTGAGCCAGGAAGGAGGGAGGGGTGGGGGGATGTGTTCTGAGGTTTGGTTTCCCTTCCCAATACCCTTGTGTGTTTGATTTGATTTGATTTGTAGTAAATGAAATTGATTTTGTTTCTTCTCCAAGTTGAGCCTGTCTTTTGCCCGTGACCATAAGTGGGGAGTGATCCCTCCCAGTCCTCGTCTCGACCCACGAGCCTGCCTTTGTATTTTCTCCTCATCCCAACGTGGCCAGGCGAGGGGGTGGGGGGTGAGTGAGCGGCTTCGTGGTGCTTTGTTACTGGCTGAGCTGAAACCACGACAACCATCTAAGTGTATGTGTGCACTGGATATGAAAGCTCCCAATTCTAGAACTGGAGATTGCATCTATAACCCATGCATAGGGCTTTAGTGTGATTAAAGACACCCCTGGGCACCTGAGACATCTGCATGGGACTCACAGTGATGACACAGGACCTGCAGGACATCTACATCATTCTGGAACAGCCAGAAGCTTAAAGAGCTCTATAAAAAGCTTAAGGCCAGGCATCTCATATGTAACTGAACATCCATTTTCAGGCAATTAAATCAATTCAATCAGCTGTTCTTTGTTCCAGGGACTGTACTGACTAGCTCTTCATTGACTATTGGGGTCTTGGACACCTAAGGATGAGTTTCATCCCTGTAAGAATCATATGGATATCCTCTAGGTACCAAGAAAATCTGCATGAGTCTTGTAGATAGGACATCTGTGCCTTTTGAAGCAGAGGCTGGCAGGCAGGCATATCCTAGGCAGTCTGAGATAGCTGTGGATGTTTAGGCATCTGCATTTTGCCCTACCTTGCATAAAGAGGGCAAAATATATGTGTCTTCATTTTGAACTGAGCCTCGCCCTTATAGCTGCCTTGTTTGGATATGTGTAATTCTGTGTGCTTTCTTCTGGGTAGTGTCATAGCTGCTCAGCCACATGCTGTAGGTCTTCTGCTACAGCCAAAGTAAGGGTTTTTTCTCACTGGATTGACAGGATAGCAGTTGGGTTCTTGCTGTCACCATGAAGTTAAGTACCAGACGGGTGTTGCCTAAAAGCATGGATTTGACTTTTGTGACTCATGGAGGAATTCTTAGTCTAAGCAGGAAGGTGCCTTTGAATTGCAGCATATTCTCTGCTGAGAAAGGGAAATTTGTCCATCTGTTCTTGGAGTCAGAAGGTACCAGGGACTTCATTGCTTGGCTTGAAATATTCAGAAATAAGATCTATAGCTGTGTGGGGTCTTGGCTGAAAACACGTTTTGGATTTAGGCGAACTTGAATTTTATAGATTGTAGTCAGTGTAGTGGCAAGCCATTTTTCACACATGAAAGGTGTTCTTTTATTTTTAATGACTTTTTTGATCAGGAAGACTAGACATATATTGTGTATATAACAATCCTAATCTTGTTAGGTAGTGACAAAAGATAATGAGAAAGGGCAGAATCTTCCTTAGCTTAAGGTGCAAACTCTCTTGCCTCCTCTTGGTAAGTACTAATGCCTTAATACAGCTAGTAGTCGTTTGTTCATTGTGGTCATTTTCTCTTCTTAATTCTTCTAATTGGTGTGTCTTTGCTATGGCCTTTCTCTATGTTACCTACTTTCTCAATTACATGCAGCTGCCTAAGTACAGAACACAAGCCCAAGCAGAGCTGGCAGTAAAATCTGAAAAGCTCTCACAACTGTGATCAGCTCAGTGCATCCTGGTTTATGTGGACAGGGGCAGAACTGTCAAGAGTGCAGATTTAAAACTTTTGCCTGCAGACAAAGCCTTTAGAATAGTTGCCTCATTTCCAGAAGTTTAAGTGTTTCTGAGCAAGAAATATGTTCTGTTACGTAGAAGAAATTGCTATAGAGCCATTCCAGGAGCCAGGGTCGGAAAGTTTGGCACAGGGAAGCGTAAGTTATACCACTCTGATCTGGCTAAGCCATTTCTGCTGGAGGGAAGATTCATTTTGGAAGAGAGCAAAGTAGTATTTTCATCATCATCACTTTCCATTGCAATTAGGCACGGCTTTGATGGCTAGAAGAAAAATCCGAGGCAATGCCTTGAGTCTGTGCACTTCTGAGTTACTTTTACCGCTCTTGCTTCCAAGCCAGTAGTGTATATTTCAGATAAGCCATTTGTCTGGGCCAGTGTGACAGTATCTATGCTGTCGAGGATTTCACCTTGTTTGTCTTCTGTGTTGGGAGCATACATGGTATTTTAACAGCAAGGGATTGGGGATTTCTAGGAGTGGAAGACACATGCTGGAAATGAATTGTAGACAGGCCTATATTTTGGAACACAGAAAACAAAAACATAGTACAGAAATTTTCAGGTATAGTAGCCTTAAATTATGCCCCTAAAAATCCATATGTACACCTGTAACTGAGTAGATCCAATGGTTCTTATGCTAACCTGGGTTGCCAGAGACTTGTCTCCCTTGTTCTTTCCTCCAAACCACATCTGTGACTCCAGCATTTACTGAACGCTTTCAAGGCTTCAGATATCATCACCCACAAGCCTGCCAAAAACACTTTATAAACAATCAGCTTCAGTCAGACACCCTGCAAAATAACGTACGTGCCATAGTTATCCCATCCAGTTACCTCTGTTATCTTTAACATTCCTGCTATTGTGTGCATTTTCCTTCATTGCTCTTTAGTTGCCATCATATTTTCTTCTCGTTTGAACACAAACTTGCCAATTTGCTATGCTTTGATTGCTGGGTTTTGAGGTAATTTGCAAGAATTAGCCACACCTCTGTAGGTAGTGCCAGGTGTTGTCAGAAGGAGAAGTCAGTCTTTCTGCCTCTCAGCTGCAAAGATTGTAGTCCCAGTGTACATCTTTACTCTCCCAAGCAGACCTATAGAGTGCAGCTGAGCCACTGATACACGCACTGGTCCTCCTGTGAACCAGAATTTTTCCTCCTTTACCAGGGCTGAGCTGCACCCAAAACTTCTGGGTGACGGTGGCTACTTGTGGCCTGCTTTTGGAGGAAAAGCAGTGAGGCCAGTTTGAAACGGGAACTTTTGCCCCCACATGCAATTAAGTCTGTGTGTTTAAAGAGTAAGATCAGATGATGGAGATGATGCAAAAATGCACACAGCGGTTTGTTACCACTATCTAAGCAGCTAACAAGTGAGAAAATTCCTAGTTACAGTTGTTACTTTAACTCCTGTTTTGATATTTTAAATGTAGTTTTATATTTCATGTGAATTATTTAAACAGTTTGTACTGCACTAGCCAGATGAACTCAGTTAATAAACTAACTGTGCACAGGGGGAAGGAAAAGTAGCTCAAGCAGACAAACACTAATCCATATTATAAAAGCGTATATGCATGGGTTATAATGAATCATTCCATGTCGTGGTGCACACATAGAGCAAATTGCTTTCAGTACCATGCATCTGTAACAGGAAAAAGAAGAAGAAACCCCTGTTACTGCACATTCATAGCATACAAGGAAATGACCATGGGAAGGGGTAACATTCTTTTCATTAATTTAAACACTGATGCAGTTACTGTGCAGTAACTTGTACTGCCCAATTTAAAATACAAGAGATTTTAGAACCAAGAGGCTCTCTGCAATGTCGCACCTTTTCTTTCCATGCTGTGCTCTTCAAAAGTGACAGTCAGGATCAGACTGGAAACCGAATAAAAGTGTGACTGGGAATTGGAACAGACCTGATTCCTACCAGTATAAACGAGGGAGCACTGTGTGCACCTCAGCAATATTTCGGCACACCTGGATATTCTCTTCTGCTGTTCTAATGGGTCAGAAAGAAAGAGAAACATTTTAGAGTAGGAGTTCACAAGATGCCATCCTTGACTCACATAGAGCGACTCTGAAAGCTTTGTGCTAGTCACCACCCTCAGCAGAACCAGATGATTCTCAGGATTATAGCAGGACTTCCAGTTGTGTACTTTGGGATCTGGAGCCACCATTTAGAGGATGGCTGGGTCCAGCCTTACAGAATTCTTGGTGAGCTGGGCTCCAGACAGTCTCCCAGTTGCTTGTTTCCAAACTTGGCTGCTCCCCCTGTCTTCCCTGTTACACTGCAGCAAAGTACTGCTACCCAGGTGATTATCTAGTTCTGAGGATGATGGAGAGGGGAATGGGAATGAGATAGTGATGGGGAGCTTGGCAACTGTGTGGCCCTCCACAACAAGGCTCTGGCAAGGTTCCCCTTGGGGAATAAAAATACCTGGCCTAGGCTGTTTCCTTCCTCTGCTACTGGGGAGGTGCTCCAAATAAACTGTGGAAGAAGAATAGTCTAGGATTGCTGCTATAGGTGAGAGGCAGAGCTACAGACTACCAGTAAGAACTCTAGCTGCTGAATCTGGAAGAAGTCCTGGTACTTAACAAGACAGAGATTTCTCTACTTTGCTTTCTCTTGAAGAAGCATGCTGTAAAATTAAGCAGTAACAGCAATGGTTAGTTTTCTGTGGAACTTCTGTCACCTGCTAGGGATTTTGAATTCTTTTTGCATAATCCAGTGAAGACTTTCTTCTTCATCAAGTACAGGTTTATTTTTTTTTACAGATAATTAAAAATCTTTTACAAAGTAGGTAATTCCATTCTACGGGGTGTAGAATAGCAGTAAGGTAGGCTGATAGAATTAGTATATTACCTAAAGAGCCATGCATAATGTCCATTTAGTCCAGTGTTTCATTGTCATTAAGCTGGTCAAGGAGATTTTCCTGTGAGTTTCAAAGATTGCAACAGGAAATTGTTAAGAATTGTGTAGTTGGGAATTTATCACTTATATCAGCCTTGGCACTAACAAAGTGGGATGTAGCAAACCTGACACCATTTTTTAAAAAGGACTCAAGGAAATTGTACATCAGAAAGTTTGTCCTCTCAGCAAAGTAAGTTGGAAGAAACTTGAAAAAAGCATGTATTGGTAAATGCATCAATAAATCTGATATATTTGTGAGTCTGTGTAAGTCATGTTTCTTTCAAAAGACACTTAGTGTCTGTCACCTGTAGCTACTGACTCAAAAAAAGATTTCACCATGCACACACAAAATGGTTGTTCAGTCCCTACAACGTGGATTTTCAGAGAGCCTTTGATACAACAACTTAGCAAAGGTTCCTTAAAAAATGCCAGGGGATAAAATGCAAGGATTTCCATGGATTAAAAATTAATCAGAAGGAGAAACAAAGGAACAAATTATCACCTCCCACAGCAGAAAGATCCAAGGATATTTCCCTTCTACAGACTGTACAAGCAGAAGTTAAGTCAACAAGATCTCCTGCTTGGAAAGCTCCGTGACAGGGTGGGACAGAAACCACTGCAGTCCTGTATGGTGCTAAGGGAGTGAAAGAGAAGGATGTGAGCAGGCAGGAGCCCTCTGGGGGCTGCTGGAGCCCCACATCCATGCATGCAAATGCTCGGCAATGCACTGCTGGAGTGATGGAGTGTTGTCTGGCTGGGGAAACATGAAAGATCCACCCAGACCAAGAAGTGTGTCTTTTGTGGGCTATCCCTAACTGTTACCCATAACATATTCACAGAAACATGCTGAAAGGAAATACGTTTATTCTGTATTTGGTTTGGGATTTTGTTTGTTTATTATTCCCCTAGCAATGTCTAGCCTTGGCTTTAGGGCTGACACATAAACTCTAGAATTAAATTTGAAAACTCACTTGGATCAAGAATTTACTCTTGATTTCCTATCAGCTAGAACACCCTGTTTTTTACTTTGTAAAGTCAAAATAACCAGAACAATTAACATGCCTGGCTGGCACACACCACGTGCCTTCTTTTAAAAGGCATTTAATGTTTGCCACCCATGCCTACTGTAAAACTGGAAAAGCTGTTAACATTTAATAAATATTAAATCTTAAACAAGAACATGTACAAAGTAAAATAATGTCATTATACCCTTTGAATTTGTGTTCTGCCTCTTCATCACTGAAGCACAAAACAAACAAAAATGTGATAATTTGTCTTTGAACAGGAAATTTCAAGTGTTAGGGAAGCAAATGTAGGTAATAACTATAAATGTTAACATGGTCTATTTATTATTTGCTGTTAATGATCAAATAGTTAATACTGTATATAATTACTTCAGTGAAAATGCTGATGTCAACTATAGTTACTCTTGTATAGGATTTAATTCAAACCATCTGTTTTAATCCACTTGTATATATCCCGGGTTGATCCTTGCTTGTAGTGAAGTGTTTTTCTGGAAGTTAAAAGTAATTATTAAAGGAATGGAAATTATTAGTGGTTCATGGTTTGGCAAGGAAAAGAAATGCCTTTTTAAGTTCTCAGTGTCTATTTTAGAGGGGTTCTACACCAGAAATGGTTGAGGGTGGAGTGTAACGCATAAGTGTTTTCTGTCATAGGCTATGTGTTGATATTTAGGGTTCATCCTAGTGAGGTGTTTGGAAATGTAAGTCACTGGTCTGATTATTCTCCACCGCTTAATTAAGTCCATTTATTTCATGGGGCAAAGGAAATATCAGTGGCTTATTGAAGAGGAGGTATAAAACACTGGTGAACAATGTGGAAAAATACTGGTGCGTGTACATAAACAACATAATTTATTTTCTAGTGAACTGTTTCATTCTCCAGTGTATTCTTCAGTGGATTTGTAGGTGATGTTTGGTCTTGCTAACTAGTTTAGTTAGCTTTGAATGTAACTGCCTCATTGTTTTGGTCAGAAATTACCCTGTTATCCAAGGATGCCTCCACTTGGCTCCAGAGCTCAGCTCTTTGTGCTGTGAAGATCTATCAAGTCACTTCACAAGAAAAACACTTGCATCTAGGGCAGCTCCACAAGTAATGAAATGAATGTGTGATCAATAACTTATTATCTTTCCTTTCTGGCACAATAGGAAGCTGTAGAAGTTAATCAGAAAAACCCAAGATATCTCTTTTACTCTTGGCACATGCCTTTCAATGCACCTAGGGCCTTTCAGAACTAAATTAAGGTCCTGGCTGGATTATGCCATACTTTATAGAAGTAGAAGGCAAGACTGCTCTTGAAAGAATGCACTGGGAGCTCTTTGGGTGATCCAGCTGTCACAGCTGAGACTGTTTAACCTCCCATTCCTGGTGACGCCAGTTAAGTAGAGTTACATCCTTGTCTACAAAAATATTTGCAATAGTATTGCAGAACCCTCCTGACTGAGACTTCATGTTAAGAGAGGTAGCAAAGACAAAACCAACCGAATTTGATGTGGTTGCCCAAAATATCCAGCTGCTATTGTCTGTTTTTCCAAGGTTATGAACATTGCTCATTCTTTGAAGTAGGTTTTTCTCTGGGTTGCCCTTTCTTTCCTCCTCAAGTCAAGAAATACTTGTTTTTTACCAGGAGGAACATGTGTTACAGAATCTGGCACGTTTGCATGTGGTGCAACCTTGTTAATGTTTTGTTGAGATAAGTGAGTGACAGCTTCCAGTTGGTGTTCTGCAGGAGATGAGGGCTTCTTTCCAGAATTGCTTACCATCTCAAAATAACTATATTCTCCTTGCAGAGCTCCCAGTCTGACATGTTATCTTATCCCACCAGTACAGCAGGCTTGATATTCTGCTACACCAGTTTATCTAGCAAATAGATTTAAGTAGCAGTTCTAGTTACAGGAAAGACTGTGCAAGGATTACATGTATTGGAGTTAGTGTTTGGTCTGTGTTGTCCAACTTTATAACAGAAAACTTGATTGTAAATTATTGTTAGATGCTGTTTTTCAGTTATGAGATCTTGTTACCACTGGAATTCAACATGTTTTTTCTTCCAATTTGTTAAGCCAAAAGTGCAATTTTTCTTAAGAGAATGAGGCTCTGTTTTCGTCTTGTTTAGAGAAGTGTCAACAGTTAAAGTCTTGCTATTTAATTTCATTATATCCCCTTGAAATCCCTTAAGAAACATGACTTATGACCATGACAGTGCTTTGCACTTCATGGGGTTTACATCTCAGCAATTTGCAGAGATGTGTGAAATACAATTAAGATCTCCGGTAATCCCAAGATACCGATATATATACGCACTGGCTTTCTAGAAACAGCATTATTCTTCCCAAAGTCATAGCTATCCTTAAAGGAAACAAAATATTAGACTTAGTATGTGGCTCTTAAGCCTCTTTAAGAACAGAAGTGGAGACCAATAAAAAAAATACGGCTTACATTGATAGGACTCCTGGGGAGAAATGGTCCTCTGTATGTTGTTCTACTTGCCTGTGGGAATCCCGTCATGCATTCAATTGCAGTTTATGAAAAGCTGCTATAGTCTTCTAACAAATTACCTTTAGAAAAGCCCTGAATCCATCATATCTCTGCTTTACTAGAGGTAAGCTGCCCTGACTTCTTATATAGGTGGGGAAGTCCCACAGCATTTCCTGGTTGTTAACATAATGCACCATAGCTTCTAAATGCAGCATGTTAGAAAGACACATGATTTTTACAAAAATGCATAAGAAGAAACCCTCTTTCCTTTAAATCAGGGCAAGGATTAGGTCATAGATAAGGAATAAAGATTGTTCCATATTTGGGATGGCTACAGGATGGGGGTGTCCCTAGGAGGAACAGAGCTGGCATACTCAAATCCTTGCAGCCCAATGATGGGGCATGTCAGGAGAGCTGCTGTGCAGAGCGCTTAGGCTGTCCTGAGTTCTCAAGTGTTTATTTCAGTGCTAAGATGTGAGTGAGATTTCTTTTAATGATAAATCCTGGTTTTGTTTTGATTTTTTTATTAGCAGGTGGTTCCCACATGATTGGTGTGAAATTCCCATTTTAATTTTTCCTGGAGGAAACGTGCCCCTGTTACCTGAGTTGTCACTAGCAGCCATACCTGTCATGGGTCTCAGCAGAAAGGCAAAGAAAGGGGTGGCAATAATCTAAGTCCTTCAGATGAGGCTGAGGCATGTTGACAGGCATGGGTGAGCTTCCAGAGCCACTTACTTGTCCTAAAGTAGGCAAAATCCCTGTGACTTCAGGGAGAGTAATAGTTGTGTAATAATGACATTAGTCTGCAACAAGCTTTCAGCATCTGGCTGTGGCACAGAAATTCCTTTGTATCCTTGGAAAATTGATTAATTTCTGTGCCAGCTCCCCAGCTGTAAAGTGAGAAGGCACTTTAAGGATAAACTCCTTAATCGGTTTGAGTCGATCAGATATTATGATGATGAAATTGCTGAGGTTGTGCAATATTCTCTGTCAACAGCATTGCGTTTATTGTGCAGAGCAAAACAACAGAAAAATACATCTCTTCTTCCAGCGCTCATGAAGCTGGCAGGGTGCTTCCACTGCCAAGGCAGGAGAGGGTGGCTGTGTGCTTGTCAGGAGGTAGGGGACACCACCAGCAAGCAGAGAAAAAGCTAAAGTTTCCTCTAGCGCATATTTGTTTTCTGCATAAATCTGCATACTTGCAGAAGCTGTGCTCTTCTTCCAACAGGCAAGGACTTGTGCTGATGTGGCTCCATAACTAATTGTTGCCATGGGAAACTCTGAAATGGCCACCCACACTTTTATATCTGAATGGAGCTTGTGTTCAGGCATACTCTTCAATCTGCGTGTCAACATCTGCACATAGCGTGTATATATATGTTTCTTCCCTGGTATAGCATGGTCAAGTTGAGATACGAAAGGTTGCTTTTAATGTTAAAGATTTTGATAGTGTCAGCAGCACCAGCAACACTTGGTCTATGGGACTGCTCAAGTAGCTGACATGCCTAGAGTACTGCTTAGTGTTGCTTCAATTCATTGATGTCCTCTGAGCATATAGAAAGACACAGCCAGTTCTAAGAAATTTCCACTTTTCTTTCTTTAGTTGTTGCCCATGTGACCCTGCAGCCCTTCTCCCCATGGAATAATATGATACAAACATAAAAATGGAAATGCTGGAGCTTTTCAAAGAAGAAAGCGTTTTGTTTTGAATTATGAACCTGTTTTCCCCTTTTCTTGTACTCAGGCTGTATTGTCCTGTGTGAAGTTCTCTAAAATACTTCTGTCGTGACACATACTCCTAATTTAGAACATCTCAGCTCAGATGACTAAAGTTTGGAGAAGCTGTAAGTGACCTAGATGCCCACAGTGGCAGATAGTGACCAAGCTGTCTGCTGGGACAGGAGAAGGGGTGCCTCTGTGTCATGGTTTAACCCCAGCTGGCAGCTAAGCCCCACACAGCCATTCGCTCCTGGTAGGAGGGGGGAGAGAATCAGAAGAGTAAAAGTAAGGAAACTCCTGGGTTGAGATAAAGACAGTTTAATAAGTAAAGCAAAAACCGTTCATGCAAGTAGAGCAAAACAAGGAATTCATTCACCACTTCCCATGGGCAGGCAGGTGTTCAGCCATCTCCAGGAAAGCAGGGATCCATCATGTGTAATGGTTACTTGGGAAGACAAACGCCATCACTCCAAATGTCCCCGCTGTCCTCCTTCCTCCGGCTTTATATGCCGACCATGATGTCCTATGGTCTGGAATATCCCTCTGGTCATTTGGGGTCAGCTGTCCCAGCTGTGTCCCCTCCCAACTTCTTGTGCACCCCCAGCCTACTCGCTGGTGGGGTGGGTTGAGGAGCAGAAAAGGCCTTGGCTCTGTGTAAGCACTGCTCAGCAGTAACGAAAACATCTCGGCATTACCAACACTGTCTTCAGCACAAATCCAAAACACAGCCCCATACTAGCTACTATGAAGAAAATTAACTCTACCCCAGCCAAAACCAGCACACGCTGGTCCATGGTTTCTGCTAACCAGCAGGTGCTTGTGAAAGGTACTTGTACAAGCAGGTGCTTATATCAATTCTAGTTATACTCTTTGACAGGCTAAATTTGACTTATTTTTAAGCTGCTTAGTTTCTGAAAGCTTTTAGATATGCTATTGAAGCCAAGCTGCTTGCTAGCAAGCTGCATTAGAAAATCACTAGGGTCAAGAAATGTAATTGTTTCGCTATTAGTGCATCAGCAGAGTAAGGACTTCTTTAAGGGTAACTCCACCACTGTCCTTTCAGAGAGGATCTGTGTGAAACACGTTAAAACATATTGATGAAATGTTGTGGGAAAGGCTGCATTGTCACTGGCTGAGCTGCACATTTGCTTTGGACTGTGAGTTTGGCACCATTTAGTGAGACGAAAGAAACACCAGCAGCAGAGTACAATGCTTGGCTTCCTTCCTGCCTTCAAAACAGTCTAACCTGCCAATTCCTTCTGTGTACCCAAACAGTGACTGGATTAATATAAATGTCAATTATAACATCATTTAGGACAGCATGCAAACACTTGTTCCTGTCTGGCACTTCTGCAGAGTGCCTAAGCAAGTTTAGCACCAGCAGGTCCTTTCATAAATAAAGGACGAGCCACAGGTGTCACACGAGCCTCAGTGATCTCTTAACTATGCGGCTTTGTGTCTTTTATTAGGTTGTTCCTCTACTCTCCTCCCTTTTTTGTTTTGTGGTTTCTTTTTTTAGTCTGAAAAGGTGGAGACTGTACATATTATTAATCTAATTTGATTATGATGGATGTACTAATGTAGACTTGGATTTTTCAAGGATGAGAAGATTACTACAGATGACTAGATACTTAGCAGGATTTTGAGAAGTGATAGACATCTAATCGTCCTACTGTTTGTATGCTTGTATTTTCTTAAACTACAATTTTATCTTAAACTAGGAGGTCTCACATCCAACTAAAATCCTTTACCTATCATTGTGAAAGTAACAATATTGAAAGTGAAAGTAGCAAATTAAACATCTCCTTATGTAGCTGCCTGTTGTGCATTACCTTACTTTCCTAGGCTAATTAATTTACTAATGAAGAAAAGACATTACTAAAAGCATGTGAATATAAAACATATTTTATAAAAGTTTTATTCTTTTTAAATGGTCTTAAAGAATTTTAAGAATTAGTTAAACTGAATTGCTTAAATGCAGGCAGAAGACAGTTCAAGCTACAAATTATTTTAGTGATGCTAGAAAGTATCTTTCTCAATGATATATCAATATTGGAGATTTAAAAGAAGAATTTTAATTGTTTTTCCACCCTCATGTAGCTTGTCAGCCTAATTGTAACCTACTGTTACATGTATTTTTGGTGAGTTACCTTAATATTTTGTATGTGCCACATGGGCCACTTAAAATGTTTTTCTTTTTATAGATCTCTAAGTAGATAAATCTCTGGTTTCAATTCCTTGAAATTACATAAAAGTATCCAGATGTTTGTCATACTATAGTGGTGATTGTAGAACTGTGGGCACAATGGGAGTTTCTAATTGACTGCATTTTTGTTTCACTTTGTAAAATACCTTACTGAAGAAGATGGATTCTTAGGAGCGTGATTTACTTTAAAGCATGAAATGTAATATAAAAGAACATATTCTAGATGTCATATTTAATCCTTTTGCCAAACTTAACTTTTGAAACACGGAGAAGAAATTGTAATAAAACAGTCTTCTTTAATAACTGAGAAAATTGCACTTAGTTGTGTTTTCAACAACAAAATTCTGCTATTTAAAGGGTTTTCAAAACAGTTGTTCTGAATTTTTTTGTTGTAGCTTGTTCCAATTTTTTTTTTCATCCATTACTGTGAACTTTAATTGTATTGAGCTTAGCCCAAAGGTTTCCTGTGTTCCAGCTTTTTAAGCTGCCTAACCTGTGTAAATACATTAGGGCAGTTCTAAACCATAAAAAACAAGAGGAGATGGATGTGTGCAAAGTTCAAATGTGTTCTGCTGGCTTTTATCATCAATGTGAATCATGTGGCAATTTAGATGCTTAAAATAGTTTGTTGTTCATAAAACACAGCAAAATACAGCAAATGAAATCTCTCTAGAGGAGACAGAAATATATATTGGGCATTTCAGTTTGGTGTTGTGGGAGGTTTCTTACTGGAAGGGGCTAGGTTTTTTTCCATTTGTGTGTTTTCATTTTTATTTAAAATTATTTTTGGTGTACTCAAAATGGTGTGGTTAAAAGCTGTGGAAACTGAAATCCTTCTTTCATCCTCAAATATGAAATAGTATGGGAAGTTTAAAATATAAGCTTCCAGGACAAGGTTAGATTGCAGCCATTTCACGAAACAGGATTCAGTCTTCCTGCTGAATTAGTTTCTCACCTCTTTCTGTTATTTCCCAAGAGCCGCAGCTTAATTTCACATTGCATGCAGAATCAGTGGGTAAAAGTGTTTAGAAAACTTATAAAGCCCCCCCCCAAAATATTTCTTGGGCCAGATACAGAGCCTCCTCTCTGGACGGAGGCTGACAGCTCTTCCGTAAAACCAGCAGGCACAGTGTGCCAAACCAGCAAAGCCATGTGGAAGAGTACAACAGTTTGGGAAAGTATATAAAATCTAGTTGATTACAATTGACTGGATATTTTTTTTCATCTTGAATTATCATTAGTATTCAGACATTAAACAGTAGGTACTTAAGAAGCGAGCATAGTAAGAGTCTGTCTAAATCCATTTAAGGAAAAGTTAATCCCTTAGAGGTATAAGGGAGGCAGCATTTGCATGGACAAGCAGGCTAGGAAACAGAGAGCAGGAGTCAGTGAGGCGAGGTTGCATCCGTGCTGGGACCTGTTCTCTTCTACATATTCATAATTCTGCAAAGGAGGCGAATGCTGAGGTTTGCAAAACAAGTTTGCCGATGCTCCGTTAAACCTTGAAGGGCCAGCCAAAGAGCTGCAGAAAGCCCTTACAAGGCAAGTGCCTGGGTAATAAATCAGCAATGATACTCAGTGTAGATAAATGTGGAACGATGGTTGTAAGCAAAATACAACCCTAACTTGGCACATAAATTGACGGGCTCCAACCGCTATGACTCAGAGCTGGGATTTTGCCATTGTGGCAGGCTGTCCCCCGAGAATGTCAGCTCACTGCTCATCACAGTTCCTCTTGTTCCCCACCCCAAAAACATGCAGCAGAGCTGGAACAATGCAGAGAAGGCCAACAAGGATGAGCAAAGCTCTGGAATGGATTCTATGGAGGTCTTCCCTGGCATGGCCTTCCCCAGGCTGTTACTCCTTAGATGCCCCTAATATTGATGACCTGAAATGAAGAACCAACAACCTCAACAACAAAGGTGTCTCTCAACATGCACTCGCACAGGCTGCAGCTGGGATGCTGGGCGCAGATACTACCTGATAGCAGTGCACGGGTTGCATCAAGCCATACCCTGGAGAGAAGCGGCCTGCTGGCATAGCTAATTTTATACTGTGTCCCAGTGTGTGCAGAACAGTGAAAGTAATTCTGGTTGGGTCTAGTCTATTTTGTACTAATTATTGCATCTGACAAGCTTTCTGGAGTAACACGGTCAAAAATTGTGTTGAGACAAATACTACACAGCCAATTTTTAAAGGAAAGCAATAAAAGAGTAAGGGTCTCAGAAGTCTTACTTTTCCATGGATGTTTCCTTCATCTGTGAACCTTATGCTAGAGTTTAAAGACATTATGCCCAAATGAAAGTTCAGTTATTGAGCAGGAGTAATAGAAACATACCACAGAATTAGGGCAGCTCCTGTGTTGGTGTGTCCTCCTGCATTCTGGTATTTGTGCTATTTCCACAGAAAATACTGGAAATAGTCAAGTCTCTAGTCAGCTTGAGGGAGTCCTTGGCTCCTTCTCTGTTTTTGGTATGAAATGAGTACCATTCCAGTTAGNAAAAAAAAAAAAAAAAAAAAAACAGGAGGGAAAAAATACCAGAAGAAAAACTTCAGAACATTTCAGAACAAGGATGGGCAGCATTCAGCGTCTTTTCTGGTAGTTCCTTCTGCAGCCAGGTTTTTCCAGCTGAGAAGGCTTTATCCCTCCTCAGGAACTGCAGCCACATCCAAGAACACAGGCTCTTGGCAGCAAACTGGTGCCGTCTGATGTAGCTGGAGAACTGAAAATAACTCTTCTAAGGGAAAAACTTCAGACGTAAAAGACTTTAGGCATAGCTATCTAATGTTGTTAGTTTTTAGTGTATTTTCTGTGATTAAAGAATTGGAGGTTAAGGATGGGGGCTTGTGTTGTTTTCTTTCTATCCACTCAAAAATAAGCAGCTGAACAGTTTACCCACAAAGATAATATAGGACATACTGAATTGTATCAAACCTGCTGTCATTTGTGAATTCTGAATTCTCTCGCTGCCTTTTTGAATTATGTGGAAAAAATTCAGTCATTGAGATCAATGTTCAGTCTTTATTTTACACTCTTTCATAAGTGCAGTTGGCTTATTTTCCAGTTTCTTCATTTATTTTAAAGGCAAAGTAAGTTGTACAGCTAACCATAATGTTGGATAAATAGTTATCACTAAAACCTTAGAACATTTGGTGGAAAAAAAAAATTGTGGGATTTGGATCACCACATTTTTCTAACAGGGCAAGCTGCTTTCAAATAATTGTTTGCAGTGCCCATCAATTTAAAGCAATCTCACCAGCTGCAGCTATGGGAGGATTATGACCTGGTCACCCATCCAAGGCAAGATGCAATATAACTTAAAAGCAAAAAATCCCTAGCCTATACTAGTGTTACAATTTGATTTAAAATAGGTGAAATAGTTTAGTAGTTGTAGTAGTATAGCATATTGTGATAAATGATCCTTAGAAAGCTCTTGGTGTCTTCACATACAGTGCAGACTTGGTAGCAGAAGCATATATGTAGATAAAAATGACCACAGTGTATGCTTCTTATAGAGGAACTTGTGTTTGAGAATACCAAAATACTTAATAGATATTTAATACATAATCACAACAACATATTTCACGAGTATTATTTTCATTTAACTCCTGAGGGAAACAGATACAGAGAAATAGTAATTTTCCAGAAATCTTAAGGGGACTGTGGTAGTTGAGAATGTGGTGGCTTGGCAGAGAAAAAAAATAAAATCCTAATAGACAGACAGGTTTCTCATTTTACTGGGTTTTGTAGTTTTCTGTTATATTAGTAGTAAAGGGGATGTTTTTAAAGTATGCACTATACTGATAGGTTATGATCCAGGAATACTGTGAACAACCTTCTTCGACTTTTTGGTTACTGGAAGGGAAGATCAATAGATTCTTGTGTACGCAAGTCAAATCTGATGTTTTGGGAAGGAGTGGAAGAAAATTGCTCTTGTGTTTGTTTCCGATACTATTCTACTCACTGAAAGCATGAAGTAGAGAGATTTTGTTTGTAATGCTGGTATCACTCTTCAGATTTTATTAGCTCTTGGTCTGGTGAGACAAAAAATGCCTGGCAAGTAACATGTTGACAGTTTCACTTATTTACTGTATATAATTTAGGAGAATACTTTGGCTTTTCTGAAACAGATGTGTTTATGGATTGATACGGATGTCTGAAACCTGAAAAAAATATGCAAAATGTGCAAATAAAAATGTGTTATGGTACAGATCACACTGTTTAACAATGATGAATTCATGGAGGTGTGCTCTATACAGAACCTCACACCAGGGTGCTTCTTGAAAGGTTGTTCAGTGCCACATGAGAGGATAAAACAGAAAAGGAGAAGTGGATGATGATAGGTGAGATTAAAGGGTAGCCACACAGTGGACCACACTATTGAGAGCATTGCAAGCAGGTCAAGGTAGGAGATTGTTCCCCTCTGTTCCACACTGATGCGTTGTGTCCAGTTTCCTTATGGCATGGGACATCCCAGCAGAAGACATAACAACAGACCAGGATCCAGTGGAGGGCCACTACACAGGTGGAGGGCTGGAGCACTTGGTGTACAGGAGGCTAAAGAAACAGGGCTTGTTTAACCTGAAGAACGGGGGTCAGGTTTCTGTTTTCTGCAATCACCATTACAGCAAGGGCAGTTAGGTGTAAGGGAGAGACGGTTTCCTCTTGGAGGTACACGCAGAAGAACAAGTAGCAGCGATCACAACAAAATTCTTCCCCAGCAAGTGGTTGAGCTCTGGAGCATGCTAAAAAGGCTGCGGCAACCCTGTCTTTGGAGATACTCAACATGGGCTTGGGTAAGGCCCTTAGCAGCCTGACCTAACTTTGAAGTTGGCTTTGCTTTGAAGCTGAACTAGGTAGCTACCAAAGAGACTTCCCATTTAAATTATTCTGTGCTTGTGTGAACCCAGACAGGCTGAGATGGTAGGTGTTCAGAGGTGACCTCTACTGAGGACCTGATACCCAACAATTTCATAAACAGAAAGCAAGCCCTCTGTGTAAGGTGCAGTTGTATGTAGATATGTCCACAAAAGTTGCAATAATCTTTTAGTAATTGTAATGACAATTACATCATCTGATATGTATTGAATTGGAAGGTAGGATGACCATATCTGTATTCTGAATGAACAAAATTCAGACCTTACTGATTTTCAGTTGCATTAGTAATTAAATACTTGTAGGAGCAAATTTTCACAAGTGCTCTGTACTGCAGTTTATAGTCCTATAAAGGTAATTTATTGATCTCTGACAGAACATTTACATTTCAAAGGATTAAGTATGGCTGTTAGGCCCTAATTTAATTCTAAAAAGAGCTGAGAAGCCTTTGCACCCAACAACACTCAAAATTAAAGGCTCTTCCTGGATTTATTTTACTGTGTGAGGGAAAATTGCCAGGATTGTTAAGTGGTTCAGGGAAGCTAACGCTAGAAAATGGTAAGCTGTGCCGAAGGATGCCAGTTCTGCCAGATCCATGGCTCTGAGTGCTCACTGAGCAAAACATGGAAATGCAAACAAAGAAAATACTGGAACACCAGAGCAATTAGGAAAGGTAAACCAAGTATGAAACTTTTCTGGAAAAAGGAGGGATAAATGAAGAAGGCTGATACTGCTTTTCCCTGCATATGAATGCAAAATGGGTTCCAGCAAAAAGTGGTTTAGCCTTTTTCTTTTCTGGTCAAAAAAAGGAATTTCTAGCAACTACGTATTTTTAACATAAAACAACATGACAACAAGGCAGGCAATATTCTTAGTTGATGAATATCCAAAGCTCTATAAATGAGCTCTATACATGCCACAGTCAGCATACATACCCCAGGAACCCATTCCTATGCTTTCGAAATTTGGGTTACAAGATACAAAATGTATTAATGCTTTGAGTTAGGTTGCCTCCAGAAAGAAGCAAACAAACTTTCTTCAGGTTTAGGAAATAGTATGTTTCTTACCACACTGAGTGTGTGCATTCTATCTGCAGTCACAAGCTGGACAGTGTTGTTTACACTTTGGAGAATGATTAAGGATCTTTCTTAAGATGGTTCTCTAAAAAGGAGATATATTCCACTCTGAGAACAAACCATGGCTTAAGTCCATCAGGCTCATGATGCCTTGACGTGATCTTATGAGCAGGCACAACTGGAATCTACATCAGTATTGTCATGGAAATTGGAGATACTTGTTTCTGTGGCAGAATTGTGAACCCTAACTCTCTGCCTGTTGTAACTAATTGTTGATTTATAACATTTGTCCTGGGCGTGATAAGCTGTTCCATTTGTCAACAGGACTTAGAGTTCTCATAATTATGGCCTTTCCTTCTTAAAGAGTGGCACCCTTTTTTACTGACAGAGGCCCAAGCCTGTTTTCCAGGTTTGTTTTCTTTTGTGAGGAATAGTAAGAGGTTCCAGGGAGACTGTAAGATTTGCTGTTGGAAACACTCTTGGTGGGTTTAGAGATGCGCAACTATCATTTTCCTAGTCATGCTGCCAGCTGTTTAAGAAGCCTGTTTACAAATGTTGCTATGGTTAAAAACCTGCAGTGAATCAGCAGAATTTCCTACATTGTTCTACAAATAACCATTTTCTAGCTCTGTTGTGAACTGTGCAAAACTCTTTGGAATAAGACAAAAAGAAGACTGGTGTATGTAAGATTAGGAAAAATTAAACATTATTTGACCACTAGATGGAAACAGAAGAAGCAAGTGTGTTTATGTGTATGTTAACTATATGTCTTTGCATATTCACCTTAATATTTTAATCTCTTGTCTTCACATGAATATAGGAAGAATAAATAAATTAATTTTTAGTATTGCAGTTCAAGTCAAGAATGAACTGGACAGCAGAGTGTGGCTGGAGTAGACTAAAAATGCACACAAGAGAGCTGAAGTAAGAAGGGGAAGAGTAAGAATACCAATACAAAGGAAATCAAGCTCAGGGAAGTCCTAAAAAATGCTCTATAGCATGAAAGCCACATAATGCTGGCTCATCAAAAGGGGGAGTCTGTAGGATTGTCTTCTCTTTTTTTTTCTAATTTAGAGTTTACCAATTTTGTGTTCCTTTGCCGCAGCAGAGAAGAAATCATCTTGGGTCTTTGAATGTGTCAGGAGTAATTTTCTGTGAGAAAGCCTTGCTTCTGAAAAGACCTGGAAGTTCTTGCCACATCTCCAGATACTGCTGTTTTCCTCCAAAGTTGAATCTCTGAACCCCATATTACTAAACTGAAGAACCACAGCCTGCTTAGTTAACAGTTAAGCAGCTGTTCTGCATGGTCCCTATTGAGTCATGGAATCATCTGGTCACAGAATAATCTAAATCAGAAGAAAACTTCAAGTCTCTAGTCCAACCGCCTGTTGAAAGCAGGGCGGATTCTGAAGTTAGATTAGATTTCTCAGGGCTTTATCAAGTTTTGAATGCCTCCAACAATGGATACTCCACAAACTCTCTGGCATACCTGTTGTTGTCCTTGACCACCCTTACTGTGGGGAAAAAACAATCTTTATGTCTAACCAGAATTTCCCTTACAGCAACTTCTGTTACCTCCACCAGTTCTGAAACTCTCATGGTCTCCACAGCCAAAGCTGCTGTAGGTCTTCACATTCCCTACCAGCTCTTCTGTAATTGCAGGGCCTGCAAAGCATTTCCTTCAGTTGGCCTGTCCAGTGTCTACAGTAAAAAACTGTCACCAAGAGACTCAAAACACCTGGATTTTGAAAGTAAATTGTCCTTATCTAATATTTCTGGGGAAGTTTTAGACATCTGTAGCTAGACATGCTTTAGAAGATAGATTGACAGTAACATAAGAATAACAGGCATGCTTCAACCATGATTCAGCTCATCCTAAAGTAGATGTCCATAAAATGTTATGTGGATTGCACCCATTTCTCTCCCCTGATTGTAAAGGCTGCTGACTGTATTATGTACATTATGGATATCTAAAATTGAATTAAATTAATCTCACCTTTGCAGACTGTTGCATAGATGACCACATCTTTCTGTTTCTTGTGGATATTGATACCTGTTCTGCAAGTCAGGGTACAAACTTACTGAATATTACAGATGCTGTATTTTGAAGTACCTGTCCTTCAGAGGGATGTTGTTGTGGCATTAACAGCACCATATTTACTGATTTAACATTCACAAGAATGTACTTTAATTTAGCACAATGCTTTTATTGGCACTGAATATCCTGTTCCTTTGCTCCAAAATGTTTGCAAAACCTTTTAAATTAATACAGGCTATAAGGGCTTTCTCGTCCATTGTGCACATTTGCTGACATGTTGATAACTTTGTCTGCTGTTTCTGTTCCATGGTGACATACTATAATTTTTGGCTAGATTAGGCAGTATGAATTTTTTGTTCAGTCTGTGCAAGCCGAGACAGAGTTTTAACAACTGTTGATGGAAAACATCCATCATGGACAGGTATGTGAAAGAATGCCAATCTGACTGGGAGTTCAAAGGAAAGCAAAAGAAATCACTTTCCGGCATCTTAGGAAGAAACCTGAATCTGTTTGCACAGATACACTGGCCTTCTGGAGAAGGCTCACAGGTTTTTTTTCTTTCTGTTTCAGTGTGTATAAAAATCAAGAGAAATGGAATGAAAAGGTGTTTTTAACTTGCAGGCTTCCTTTCACTGCCGAAGAGCCTCATTCTCAAAACCAAGCTAAATATCCCTCCCTAATTAGTAGCAGATGCAGCAGTGCGTGCACAAGCGAGTGTCAAGAGGACATTTGGAAATCATAGCAGAAGGTACCATGCCAGATAGAAGAGGAATATGTGAAGCTGAAGCAGTGAGTTGTTAGGAGAGTTCGACAGTTGTTTTGTAAAGATAAGGAGGGAGAGGGAACAGCTGTTACAGGTGTTTAGGTAATACTGCAAATCAAGCACATGACCCCCGCTTCTCTTCAGCAGTGGTCTTCATCTGTTATTAAGATATGTCAGAAATGCATAGGAGTTAGAAGAGACACCTCCATAACTGATAGTCAAAAATATATTTAAAACATTTACAGGTTTTCCTCCTGTCCCCAAATCCAGAAGCTTTTTAGCAGTGTAATGTCCACGTTTTCATTTTCCATTTTTTATTCTTGCTATCACATTGTTGTGTAAAAGAAGCAAACCAACTGCAAAGATATTAATGACTGTACCAAGACAGAAAGAAAAACTTCTCCTACAAAGAATGTAGAGGCAGACAGAATTAAAGAGAAAATATTTTTCCGTCACCTCTTTTAGCAATGTTGCTACTATACTGTTACTATTTTTATTACTTCTATTGATGTTAAAAATACAGTACTAGACAGTATATGTTTAACTGAAATTTTTATTGGGCC
>VYZV01028759.1:28659-78577 GCA_013401275.1 Pandion haliaetus | reverse complement strand
CTGTCTCCCGTGGGAGGGACCCCACGGTGGAGCAGGGGACGAGTGAGGAATCTTTCCCCCTGAGGAGGAAGGAGCGGCAGAGACAATGTGTGGCGAGCTGACCCCAAACCCCCATCCCCTGTTCCCCTGTGCTGCTGGGGGGAGGAGGTGGAGAGAACCGGGAATGGAGTTGAGCCGGGAAGGAGGGAGTGGTGGGGGGGAAGGTGTTCTGAGGTAGGGTTTTCCTTCCTCATATCCTTGTCTTGATTTGATTTGTAGTAAATGAAATTGATTTTGTTTCTTCCCCAAGTTGAGCCTGTCTTTTGCCCGTGACCGTAAGAAGGGACTGATCCCTCCCAGTCCTTGTCTCGACCCACGAGCCTGCCTTTGGATTTTCTCCTCATCCCAACGTGGCCAGGGGCGGGGGTGGGGAGTGAGTGAGCGGCTTCGTGGTGCTTTGTTACCGGCTGGGCTGAAATCACGACAGGTGTACATCAGTATTTCCCATGTTCTTTGGTTCCTGGTTTTGTTGGAACAATTTCTACTTTGAAATTAATCTTTTTAATGATAATTTGACATTTCCATTTATTCTTCCTGGTAGAAATAAAAAGTATAGTTAAAGAATAAGAAAACTTGAAAGAGTGTTTCAAGTTTCAAACAAAGAAAAGCTGGGTAGTAAGCCTGTATAAATCTTCATGCTATTGTTATTTCCTAAACTGGCTTGCTTACTTACTCCTTTTTAATACACACATATCTCAGATTTGTTGGAGCCAGAACTGCTGGAGCTGGTTATACTGTCAGCATAGAGATGTTATCCAAAATTTTGTGTTCGTTTAACCAATATAAATTACTCTCCGTAAGTCCATGTGTGGCAAGTGCAAACCATGCAAGCTGATTTCTTTTGTCTTTTATCCTCATTCCTGTTGCTGGAGTCACACCACAAGTCAAGACAAGGGACCAAATGAATTTCTGCTTGAGTCTCACTCCATGCCATGTGCCCCCACATCATTTTTAAGCTGTGTAGAATCACTGGCACTCAGCTCTAGGCACCTCATAAGGAGCAAGGGTGGGGTTTTGTTTTGGTTTTTTCCCCAAAATAAGTGCTTCATTGCCAGTGAAATAATTGTGTTCATCTGTGCCTGCCTGCTCATTCCCAAACCTTCACTGCTGCCTCACACATGCTGGCACAAGATTTTTTGCAGTCACAGGGGAAGCTGGTTGGAGGAACTGATTTGGCTGGAATATACTCCGTTTTTTCCCCAAGGGTTAGCTGTCAGCTGCTTCCCTTCCCTGGTCCAGTGTACCACCTGGTTATACAGTCCTTCGAGCAGGAAAGAGCAAGTGGCCCTGAAGCCTCCTTATTCCCATGGCATGGCGAGCTGTGCAGGAGTTAACGAACTGCAGTCGAGGAGAGATCAGTGTCTCCAGATGGCAGATCGGAGCCCCTCAGCTCCTTCCTTAGGGGCATCAATTAAGGTCTTTGAAGTTAGAAGGCAAGAATCCATGTCTTTGCACCCAGAAAGCATGCCAAGGAGGCCAGGGGGAAGAAAAGTGGTAGAGCCCACCCCGAACAAGGAAGGCTTTGGGGCAACACTAGTGGCACATGTTCATAGCACCCTGGGAAGCGTTCAGTGGGGTTAGTTTTGACAACACTGTGCTGGGATTGTTAAAGAAGAGGTGCCAGGCTTGTTTGTAGAAATCAGACACAACAGATCGCAGCATGGCAAGATTCCCTGTGCTCCCTTGCTTTGATAGTGCCAGGGAACATGCAAAGAGATTACCCAACGTGTAGCTATTTTATATGCTATCCCTCCTGCTTAATGCAAATAAGTTATTTTAGGACGTGATTTGATTTACTCTTTAGGTTTCTTAGCTGTATCTTGGTATGTTTAAGGAAATCCCTGATAGCATTGGATCCTTCATGAGCAAGGGACCAAACTGAGCAAGGTCAAGTGTAAATGAGGCTCTTGGGAACCTGACATAATGATAAAACTGCATCAGACAGTTGCATCAAAACTCATTGCTGGTCCTTTAAGTGCAAAGAAGGGCTTTGTGAGCTGTGGATTGTAACTACACCATTAATTTTATGTTTGCATTGCCCAAGAGCTGCGGCGTGTACTCAGAAATCCCTTGCAGAGCTGATCCTGGCCACATGTGCTGCAGCGTGGGGAACGTGGCTCCTGAGCACTGTCGTCAGGATCGTGACCCTTCACAGCTTGGTTGTCCTCTCTTCTCACAACTGTTGCTCTTTCTCTTCCACTGTAACACCTGGACACTTTCACCAAGACAAAGTGTATGAAGAGGATGTCTGCACATCTCTTTTTCCAAGTCTTGAAGCCATATCATCTCTTGGCTGGCTGGTGAGAAAGGGAGCAGAGAGAGAAGTTGTAAAATACAGAGGGGTTTTCTGCGTCACCAGTGAGGCCTCTTGTCTCTGAGGCAGTTCCTCTTGTTTATTATATTACTCTTTCTATCTCAGGGAAGAAGGATGAGCTTAACTATTATAAGTTAAAGACCCATTACTGCATATATCAATTTGGAGGCTTTTTTTTGTTTTTGTAAACTAAGCTGACATGTATTTCAGCTCCCTGTTGTTTCACTAAGAAAGATTAATTTGTTAAAGAGATCTATGTGATTGGCTGGACACTGTCAGGTGTGATCCACGTTTTTGCTTACCTTTTCAAAAGAAACAGCTCTAAAAGCAGCTGGAGGAAGAAAGATATTCATGTTTCTTAAATTACCAACATTTTTTTCCTATTTTGAAATTAAAACAGTTAGAATTATTTGTATTTTTATCATCTTGGGCCTGACTGTGCTGTGCTAGGTCTACGTGCAGTGGCTAATCATACATCCTAATACCATATCCTGTGCAGACATAGCAGAAGTTATTTGCATTTTATTTCTGGAGTAACTGTCAGAATGTGATGGCTCATGTCATTCAGTATAGTGCTGTCTTGGTCACTGACATAAATAAGGTAACAGAAACACTGAAGTTCGCCATAAACTCTAAACTTCGCACATTTCAATGGTGACTTGATCCTTAAACAGCCCCTGTGCAGTTTGCATGTTCCCTCTGGAGACTGATCTTCGTATGCGGTGCACTGCTGATTGTTTCAGAGTAGGTGAAAACAATCAAGATAGCCTCTGTAGGCATAATTATTTTTTCCAAAGCATAACTGCATTCCCTGTTCTAGTGTTACTTTTAGCCCAGCTATGAAAGGAGGCTGTTGGAAGTCACGGGAGGAGCCTTGCTCAGAGACTTCCAACTCAGCTTTGCAGGTCATGGGGCAAACCCTGTAACACTTGCCTCGCGCAAGCCAGCAGGATTGCAAGCTGAAGAAGAATTTGTCTCTCGAGATGCAAATAAGCGTCCAAGCCTGAAGTGCAGAGCTCAGCTCTCATGAAGTTAGTCCAGTGCTGTGACCAGCATTCAGCGCTAATGAACATCTGGTGAGGAAGGGCTTTTTAGTGGAAATGGTGTTCTTTTGGTAGAGCCTTTACTGCAGTGTTTTAGGAGACAAAGCCATGCTTTCCACAGTCTGCAAGGTTCAACATTAATGGTTGATGTAAACCTGTCTGACTGTTCAGGATCATTCTGGCCACAAAATCAATGATGAAGAGCAAACATTATGGGCTTTTATTGATGAGTTCACTTCTTAAACATGCCAGTAAGTGCAAGTAGGTCTGAAATGTTGCAACATGCTCTACAGACTGTTTGCTTTTACCATCTAGTATTTTCCTTCTGTCATCAGCTTTTTGAGATCTAATCTTTTGCTGTAGCTTCTGCCTTTCTGTTGTGTTTCTTGAGTGTCAACATTCCACAGAAACATTTTTGTCTTTGTCTGTTTTCATTAAAAAATAATTTTGTAGCTACCCGGAATAGCAAAGATTGAATCTTCTAAAAGAACCAGCATTTGTTTCATATTAGGGTTTTTTTTGTTTGTTAGTGACAGCTTGTGTGTGAGCCTAGGCCAGTTCTTAAGGCAAATGCCAATTTCTGCAGGTTTTAATTTCTGACTTTTTGGGAAACCAGAATAAGTATTACCTGTGACTGTAACACAGAAGAATTGGTGTCACTTATTTCAGCTGAATAACCACATGTGTGTATTTGCGAATGGGCTTCCTGTTCATAGGCAGGTGTACATTGCTGAAATCTTACCTTCCTACCTTCTTATGTAGAATTATTTAGCCAATCTCCTGCTGCAGCTTCTGGCCTCTCTGACGGCCAGTGAAGCACGCAGCCAAGTGTTTATTTCACCAAGTAAGGCAGCGCGGAGCACTGGCCTCACTCACGCCATCACGTTTGTGTGAGGTTGTCTCTCGTTGTCCAGACTTGGAAACAGCTTTGCATCTCCTGCTCTTGAGATCAGCTTGGCACCAAGCAGCCTTTCCTCAGCTGGCTCGGAAGTATCCCCTGGCCCCGCTCTGCCGCTCTGTGTGGGGTGAGATGGCAGTAACCACTGCCCAGAGCTGTAACGGGGTGTCTGGGGGCAGGCAGCCTCTGACTGAAGAGGGGGGAATGGGGGAACTCCCCCCCCTCTGTGGGACACCAAACACCCTTCTCGTGCAGGGATGGGCAGCTCCAACCCCCTGGTCAGGCAAAAGCAAGCCTTCCATTGCAAATACACTCTTTGGGATGCAAAGAGTCACAAAATTTAGGTTCATTTTTAGTATCTGTTGAGCAGTTGCTTTCTATAGCATGGATTTAAAAAGCAGCTTCCAAGTATAGGTGTCGTTAGGATTTACAGTTCATGGCTTGGTTTTTTGTCTTCTTTCTGCATGCCTTTTTTTCCTCTGTCTTTTTCCACCTACTTATTCTGGGCTACTTGTACCTAAATGTAACATCTGAAGTGACTGAAAATACAGGGATATTTAAAGGTTAGACAAGGGGTTCAGCACTATAAATCTCAAGGTAAAGATTCTGCAACTGTCTGACCAATTCTGTTGAAACGTGGGCCATAACGTGTAATTCATCTCACCTTTCCAAACTTGCGCTAGCCCTTCAGGGCCATCAAGATTTACTATTTGCTTAAATAAACTGAGACAGTGTGATTTAGTGTATAATCAAGAATTGGATCTGAGTAAAAGGGTGACATTTCACAAGGTCACTCTTGCTGCTGTAACAAAAGCAGCTGTCTGTACGGCAAAAGAATGGGAATAATTCAGACTTTCTGAACCCAGTTAGAATTGCAATCAAGAAACATAGTATACTGTGGGACATATGCTAGGTTAGTCATCATAAAAATTAGTTTTTACCTCTTCAGATATTACTTTATTGTTAAAATCTGATCAAACATGCCATTCATCTTTTATTTCAGCAGATTTTGTTTTATTTAAGTACATTACTGACAATGAGCCAAAGCACATCCCCATGTGGGATATGAAACAAAGCTGCCAATATTAAATGTAGGAGGAAATTATAGAATAACTTTCTACCCAAAACTAAACTGGATCTTGGTTTTGCCTCTCTCTTACACTTGGGTAAATCTGTTTTACCTGCTGATGTTGATTCATACAATAGTAAAACCAGCACCAATTAGAGAGGAGTTTTTCACTGAATTGGAACAATTTCCTGAAGTAAAACTTAGTATCGTCACTCAGGGATGTTCTTACATGAATTATCCTCATAGCTATTCTATTTATTGTTTTAAAGACAAGACTAACCTTCTTGCCATCATGTTTTTCTGCTCACCTGTAGAGGGTGTGAACGAATCACTTCATCCCATGTGCTTCAGTGTGCCAAAAATGTAGTTTTGGTCATTTTGTGTAATTACAGCTTGCGGTTGTTGCTGAGGAAATGGTGTAATTATAACTTTATTCTTGAGACCTGTCTGAGTAGCAAACTCTTTCTCTTACTGTGCAGGGGTATAGATGGAAACACAGTTGCTGAGACTGTAGTCAAGATACAGAAAACTGGCTAAATGCACGCAAGTGATCTGTGGGCTATTGTAAACTCAGTTTTCTCTTACTAAGGCATTGGAGCGAAATCAGCAGAACGACTGCTGGCTTAAATGGTGCATTTGTTGACACAGAATAGCAGAGGGATACTCAGAGAAAAATGAAGAGAATAAGGAAAGTTGGGTCAGCAGAGAGGTGATGCACAGTCACTGTGGGAGATGAGTTCTGCAGTACTTGCTTTCAGGCTTTCCAAAGCTACAGGTTCTCCAGAGCAGGAAGGGTACATCTTGTAGTAATATCTAGTGTCAATCTATAGCACATATATCAGTGATTAATACCTGCCTTTATAAAGCTATATGTAAATGGAGCTTCCTAACTGACTGTCAGTGCAGTGTCTGACACATTAAAGCAAGTTGTTGGTGCCAGGATTTTCTTAGTAATCACTTTGGCTTTGGCAACTGTTCTTCCTTCCCACTTTCTAAGCTCATTTGGGGTTCACATAATGAACCTCTCTTCTTCCTCTGTTTTCCCACTGCAAAAAGCAGAGAAATGTGTATGTCACAGTAATTTTAGGGAGCTTATGTGCGATTGTTTGAATGATAGCTTGAATGAAGGCATGTACAAAGCTCTTAATGTATTGTGTGTTGAATGTCCAGAACCTGCTGACGTTAAGCACATATTGGAAAGCTCCTAGAGGAGAAGGAAGTGCTATTACAGATGGTATGTAAGAGCATCTTCTGACTGACCTATGTTTCTTTCATTGTTTTAAAGATTCATTAGGTGTACTGTTAGTGACAGTTCCTATTAATCTTTTGTTAATCTAAATAAACCATGAAAATTGTCTTGCTTTTGCATGAATGTCACTCTCCTCAGCATAGTATCTTAAAGTCCATGCTTTTGTCAGAAGTGGAGTCTTCTTAGGCATGCTAAACAGTAATTCTAGAGACCTAGGTTGGTCTTTAGGTAACTTGAATGTTTGCTCTTTGTTTTGTCCAGCCAGGAAATGGCTATGTTTTCAAATGAAAAAAATCAGGGCTTCCCTCTAAAGTCCTTCTATGGTTATTTGAAAAGACTAGTTTATGAAAAGACATTGGAGGAGGATGGGAAACAAGCCAAGTGAGAAAAGCCCATTTTTTAATAGTGCTTAAACTTCAAATAAATCTGTGGAGCCTATATTTCAAGTACTGGGAAGAAAAGCCCCCACCACCTCTGTCTGACTGTTCCTTAATGAAGCTCTGAAGCCCAGGTCTGACAGCACTGGGTTTACAAAGAGGGAATGTGTGCTAGAGAAAGTCAAGTTCAGCAGAGGATACATAAAACTTAAATAACTTTTGGCAGTCTGACAGAAAAAAAAAGAGATTTCCTTTATAAATCTGTCCACTGTGCATTTGAATATGATTGTTTTGTCCAAATCTCCTCTGCAATAGTAAAATAAGGATGAGTCTGGAGGCTTACTTCAGGCCACTCAGAGCTGTACAGATGATCAGAAGATTTTTTTAGGCTAATAGCCAGATCACAGAAGTAAAAGCTGAAGAAAAATATGTATTATTCTGTTAAGCTCAACTCCCTTCTGAGTCATGAGTGCTCCCCGTTTGCATGTTCTCTAGTGCTTTGCTCATCCTAGCGCTGAATCGTCAATACTTCTGGGGGGGGTTGTTTTTCCACTGCTAACTTAATTCCATCAGTCTAGTATCATTGGCATGATTTCTCTCTCATTTGGTATTTACATCATCCTGAATTTCAGAGTAAGTTAAAATGTATCCAGCTCAGCAACTTTCCCATTTTGGGAAGAACATCAGATACTCCCCATTTATAACTTTAAATGTGTCACATACATTTCCTTTCATGTACAAGGGTCCAGCTGGGATTCAAAGCACATATGTAAGTCATGGCCTTGAGAACTGCTTGGTACTCTGGTTGGTTGGTTGTTTTTTTCAAAGAAAACTAGTTTGTAAATTAGCAGGATTTTTACACGATATATCACAATATTGGCTTCAGTTCTGACAGTGAAGCATGGAGATTGTTGCTTTATAAATATTGTTAAAAGGACAATCCTTGTAGGTCTACAAGAACTGTACTTAAGCAGGGGACAGAAGTGTTTTCACAGTCATTTTCCTTTTGAAACCCACTAGAAAGGATGTTCTTACAAGAACACTGCAAAACTGCAAAGACTCAGGTTCTTGCTAAGTTTGAGGATAAACAGAGCAGAAAACAATACTTATTCTCTAGTTTGTTTTTAAAATTTCACTGGATCTTCTTTGAAGCTGGTAACTCATGGTTCATGATTCATTGCAATAATAAAGCTCTGAATTACTGAACAAGTAAACATCCTGGCTACAGTAATAAAACAGACACTAAAAAGCACAGAAGAAATACTGCATGCCAGAATGTTCTAAAATACTGAAATCAATTCAGTCTTCTTTGGGACCCAGGAAAATATATTATGGTCCAGATATGCAAAAAGAGTGAAAATACTGTATAAGCCCCTGTATTCTTCACAGCCTCTGTAAAGATGAAATTGGGTGGTTCTTATCATGAAGAACTGTGAAGAATCATGATGACTTTCAGTCTTCAGGTATTCAAAGCCACGTAAATTTTTCAGACATCACTGTCACTGATGAGAGTATGGGAAGTAACTCCTTGGACTGCCTTGAGAGCTCAACTTTTGTTCAGTGCACATGCCCTTGTTGTGTCAGGTGGGTCTTGTAGCAGAACTTCTCGGAAAAATCTCTAAATGACAAGTCAGTAATGTCCCTTGGAGTTTCATTCCAGGTATGGAAGGTAACAAATGAACCTCCTAGTAACAGCTTCTGGAAGTTTTTTGTCTCTTTAGTTTTTATATTGATATATGGTGACTGTAACAGGGAACTTTGCTCTGGACTGAAGAAAAAGATTGCTGCTGACTTTTGGGAGTTTCCTTCAAAGACATTCAGATAGTTGTTCTGTGGATAGAACTGGCATTTTTCCTTCACTTACTTCACTTGACTAAAAACCACACCAAATTCTACTACTTCAAATTTCAAATGGAGATTTATGATTTGTACTCATTAAAATCTCTGTAGAGTATGAGGATTTTTCTGTCACGTATGCAAGTGTTATTGCACCTAAATCAGGCAGTCATCATTTTGAAGAATGGTTAAAATCTGCAGAAGCCAAAAGTAGCTTGAAAGTTCAACAAAGGGAAGTCCAAGAATTTATACCTTAACTCTGGTCTCCCAAAAGCAGAGTGAATTAAAAGGACCACATGTCAAGAGCAAGGCCAGATTGAGGGCCAGTATGTTCGTGAGTTACTTCATTCAAATGTAACGAGGGTGTGAAGGGGGAATAAATAACAGGAAACATCAGGATGCATTTGTGCATAACCAGCACTGTTTCAATGATGAAATACAGAGTTTGGGACATAGCGTCATTGATAATTGACAATACACAGCTGTGTCTGTCTAGTGAAACCTGGCAAATTCATGGCCCTGCTTTTATGGAGCACTGTTTATAATAGACATAATGATTGAAACCTTGTTAGATCTGTGACGAAGACCTCAGTCTTTCTGTTGCGCTGTCATTATTCTGCAGGTGTCCTTAAACAGAGGTGCATCGAGTCATTGCTTGCTTGTTTCTTTTCACACTGTCCTTACAGCCACCTGCTTTCTCCTCCAATCTCTTACCTCAGTATCTCTTCTGGGTGATCCCAGATACATGCAATTTCTTCTCTACGCTATCAGGATACATATATGCTGGACCAAGAAATTGTCATCTTCACTGTTTAAACAGTGTGATTGCAGGTTTGCATCAGCTCCCATGTTTCATTTACAGTTTGTCAGTATTATGTTTCTTCTGCCTTTAGCTCAATCTTCTGCTACCTTTTTGTCTTCCTCTCATACACACTTACGTGTCCTCTTGTGCTTTTCTTTCCAAACACATCTTTTCTCATCCTTTTTTCCTCCTGTGTCTTTGTCCTTCACCTTGTGCTCCCTGTTTTTGCTCCCTTTGTCCACTCCCACTGTAGATGTTAGCTGTGCTGTAACTTTTCCTGTGTAAAAATACTCTCCATATTTTTAACATGTTGGTACTTCTGTTGTTTGCGTTCCCAAAGCCTCTGTGCGGCCATTTGTTGTCGCCTGATACAGCAACGCACTCGCTGCGGCACCCTGCCCACCGCAGGGCTCCACTCACACCCAGCCACCTCTGCCTGGCTTTGGCGTGCAAACTTGGACCCCCCACCATGTCCCCTGGTCAGACCAAATCATGGATATCCTGTGCTAGTACTCACTCCAGTGCTGTGGAAGTGCCCCTGCTGCACAGCTTCTTATTTAAAGGAAGTGAGCTAATGTTAAAACAAGGGAGGTAACAGGTCAAATTTAGCCAGGACCATCAAGATGTGCCCTAGTGTGACTTTTGCATTTACCATTAAGGTAATTGGGAAGTTGCAGTTCTTAACCTGGGTTCACACCTAACAGTCTTAGAATTAGAGAATCATAGAAGCTTTTAGGTTGGAAAAGACCTTTAAGATCAGAGTCCAGCAATCAGCCATGCCCACTAAGCCATGTTCGGAAGTGCGTTGTCTACATGCTTTCTGAATACCTCCAGGGATGATGACTCAACCGCTTCCCTGGACAGCCTGTTCCAATGCCTTAACAACCCTCTCAGTAAAGAAATTTTTCCTAATACCCAATCTAAACCTCCCCTGTCGCAACTTGAGGCCATTTCCTCTCATCCTGTCACTAGTTACTCGATAGAAGAGACTGACACCCACCTCACTACAACCCCCTTTCAGGTAGTTGTAGAGAGCAATAAGGTCTCCCCTCGGCCTCCTTTTCTCCAGGCTAAACAACCCCAGTTCCCTCAGCCGCTCCTCAGAAGACTTGTGCTCCAGGCCCCTCACCAGCTTCGTTGCCCTTCTCTGGACATGCTCCAGCACCTCAATGTCTCTCCTGGAGTGAGGAGCCCAAAACTGAACACAGTACTCAAGGTGCGGCCTCCCCAGTGCCAAGTACAGGGGGACAATCACTTCCCTGCTCCTGCTGGCCACACTGTTTCTGATACAGGCCAGGATGCCGTTGGCCTTCTTGGCCACCTGGGCACACTGCTGGCTCATATTCAACTGACTGTCAGCCAGTACTCCCAGGTCCTTTTCCGCTGGGCAGCTTTCCAGCCACTCTTCCCCAGGCCTGCAGCATTGCATGGGGTTGTTGTGACTGAAGTGCAAGACCTGGGACTTGGCCTTGCTGAACCTCATACAATTGGCCTCAGCCCATTGATCCAGCCTGTCCAGATCCCTCTGTAGAGCCGTCCTACCCTCAAGCAGATCAGCCCTCCCTCCCAGCTTGATGTCATCCGCAAACTTACTGAGGGTGCACTCAATCCCCTCATCCAGATCTCTGATAAAGATATTAAAGAAAACTGGCCCCAGTGCTGAGCCCTGGGGAACACCACTTGTGACCTGCCACCAACTGGATTTAACTCCATTCACCACAACCCTCTGGGCTTGTCCATATAGCCAGTTTTTTACCCAGTGAAGAGTACACTTGTCTAAGTGATGTGCCGCCAGCTTCTCAGGGAATATGCCGTCTTACTCCCCAGATCCTCTGAGTATTTTCCTCTTAGAGTTTGGGGAGGTGAGTGTCAGCTTGGAGCCTGGTTTGGGGATGCTGGGTTATACCTCATCTTGTCTTTCTAGTAAAATGTCGGTCCTGGTTCTGAGCACCCCTCTCTGGTGGGAAGCTGGCAGCTTTGGAGGGGCTGTGTCTCAGCTAGGACATCCCCTCACTACTGCATGGTGGCTTTGTCATGCTGCATGATGGTGAGCAATGGGTTTGTTTTCAGACAGCCATTAACTTTGAACTGGGCTTCAGACTGGAAATTGCTAGTACATGTGCAGGAGAAAGAAGGATGTTGGAGATGTTTGTCAGTACTGTAGAATTTGTTTGGTCTGAGAAAGGCATGGAAGACCTTTTGTGGTGTTTGCTTATTGCACATTGTGTTTGCCCGCAGGACTTTATTTGTGCTTCCATATTTCCTCATATGCCCTACCACATAACGTTAGTCAATACTGAACACCTACAGCAATGGCCATAACAGATAAAAACACTATTCATTAGTATTCTTATACATAGTTTCTCAAAAATGTAATTTCAATTTGAGTTACAACTATATAAGCAATTAAGAGATAATTGAAAATGGGTTTGTTACACTAACTGCCTTTCATTTGCAAATACTGTGACCTCTGGCTCTTTCCCTTTTTATCTTACCTGGAGGTATTCAAAAAGCGTGTAGACAAGGCACTTCAGGACATGGTTTGGTGCGCATGGTTGACGGCTGGACTCAGTGATCTTAAAGGCCTTATCCAACCTAAATGATTCTATGATTCTACGTAGGCAGGCCAGTTGATACAGCATGCCTGTAACAGAAATTATGTGATTCCACCACTGCACATGGGAGAACATGGTTTGGAAAGCACATGTCCACATCCTTACTCATCCCTGTACTGTCTCATGGGCAATAGTACTGAGTAATGCTACATGACTGTTTTTTCCCCAGTCCTGAGCTTTATTTACTTAATTTTTGTGTGTACCCTTACAGACGCCACATCAGTGAGCCACATTGATTTCTGTTCTGTGAATGCTCAATAGCACAGAGAGTGGGGGAAACCAGCACAGCCATTGGACTTCAATGCTGTGGAAAAGCTCTGCTTCTGCAGGGCTTTTATTCTTTTAACTATATCAATCTCACTTGACAAAAAAAAGGGAGAAGTGTGTTCTGAAAGAGAACAACCTGAAAGAGGAGAGCAATTGCCTCTTCATTTAGTGTTACCAAGCTCCAGGATTAGGGTTTTTTTACTTTTTTGTTCATTGATTATGTTGCAAACTTGCTAAAAAATCCTGGCATTCCCCAAAACACTGTGCACACACCCCACCTGTTATGCAGGCATGCCTACATATTATCGCTCAAAATAGCAGTCACCAAATTAGTCTTCAATACAGAGGTGAAAACATACTCGTCTTTCATGTTCCTCAGCAAAACACCCATATTTATCAAGAACTATTACAATATTTAGATTTTCTCCATGGGCAAAATATTCTTTTATGCAGCACTTCCATTCAGTTTTCACTGTGATACAGCATCTTAGAGTTACTAAACTTTGCTTTGTTTCTGTTGAGTACTTTATGCAAAAGGAACTTATTTATTACAGGTATGAAAGAAATTATCTTCTTTTCCCCCAAAAGTTGTTCCAAAACTTTACTGTTGGCCCTTCATGGACAGGTTGTACCTAGAGCAAAAGCTGAGTCAGACTAGCAAGCAGCCTGATGAGGAAGTGACCTTGTCGTTGTCTCCGCTTACTGCATCCCACTCTCTGTGTGTGCGATGTCTGACAATTTATTAGTACTAGTCTGTACCTATTTAAAATATCATCCTCTGACAGCAAATGCTGTTCATTTTGCTGTGCAATTTGAACAAATCAGAATTTCCTGGTACCAGAGAAATCAGCCTGCCGTTATTAAAGTAAATTGCCCAATATTTGTTGAGCTTGGTGGGTTCAGGAACAGAACCTAATTGGTAGAGCATTCACTTTCAAGGTACAAATTTGAGCTACAGTAAATAACACTCCAGGTCCTCATAACTGTTTCCAATTTTAAATGTAGTTAGTTCTGCTGTTTACATTTCCATTTTCCTCTTTCTCTATTATGCTTTAGCAATGACACATTGGGTATGCTTTGAGAGTGGATTATATGAAGATACATACTGTTGCATAAGGTTTCTTCTATCATTGATTTGCATATTGGAACATGTTATTCTTCTGTAAGTTTAAGTTTGCTCTAGGTTTTCTAGGTATTGTAAGTTCTGATAACTGATAATTCTACATAAAGCTTCTAAAATTACCACAACCAGAAGCACTTCCTTTTGTTCAGCAAAAATATATCCTCTTTTTTGTTATTTTCTGTTTAGTTAGCTTGATTTTTTTGGCTCATTCATATCGTCATTATTATTTCATCTACCTAAGACCCATACTAGGAGGAGACATTTCTGTACAACTTGTGTCCTGCTCCACTGTTGTTCCTGCAAAAGTACTAGAGCTCTGATGGCAGTAGGACCTTCCCCGACATGATGATAATCTGTTTTGTTATACCGCAGTTATAAACTTCAGTTCCTTACTCTTCCACACTCAAGGCTAGCTCCCTTTAAAGATAAATTTTATTAGAGGGACTTTTCAGCAAAAAACCCAAGGGAACTTAGTCTCTAAAGGAATTAGCCTTCCGACACCTCTAGATTTTAGGATTTCTTTTGTTTTAAAGTCCACCTCTATATAAAGTTCCAGTAAGCTGCAGTTACAGTACCATATTCTCTTTTTAAAGATTAAAGAATATATAGGATTGAAACTATGCTAAATGGAAAAATGCAGGCTGGTGACCCACAAACAAATGTAAGCAGAAGAGATGGCACATCTGCATTCCTGATTCTTTCTGTAAACTGCACTATTGCTTTAGCTACTGTTTTGGCACAGTTTCTTCTGGCTGAGCCGGAGTTTAGACCATGGCTAATCTGTGGTCATAACATAATGAGAGCAGAATGTGAAGAGATTTTACTCTTTTGCAGTACACTGCGGCAGCTGAACATTTACCTTCAGCTAAACCCTGGGGCAGGACTAGGAACTTTTCTGCCAAACCTTTTTAGTAGTCCCAGTAGAAGCCACAGATTTGCCAGTTTTTTCCATGTTTTCTACTGTTGAATCTGCATATTCGGCCAAGTCATTATCTTGAATCCAGCAAGTGCTTTTATTTATGACAAGTTGCCCGGAACTTGTTGGATCAGGTAGGAAAAGAGCAAGTGTGTATTCATGTTTTGTTTTGCTTTTCTAGTCTATTTAAAATCTCAGTTTGACAGCCTTTACTTTCAGTACCCTGCTGTCTTTATGCCTAAATGCATTCAGCTGAGCTATTGTGTTCATTTATCACATTTTGGTACAGTTTGTTCAGGAGATGGAGCTCACACAGGGTCATGTACAACGTTGAAAACTGACTTGTGTGGGAAACAAGGAATTCAGGAGATCTACCCCAAGAGTGCCAAGCCTTATACAAGTCAGTATGACAAAGTTTCCTCCAGTCAGTCACAAAAGCCTGTGGTTTTGAAGGCTGGAAACTTGACACAGAAACTGGAAACAATCAATCAGAACATAATTTTTCTTGCAAATGGAACTGGTCATAAACCATACATATGTACGTAGATATAGATATATATATATATGAGAACTGGTAAACCAAGATATGAATCCCAAACAAAACTGCTCCCTGCTCAACAATTCTTGTGCCTGTTGAAGGAACACCTATGAGACAAAGTATTAAGAGTCCTGTCATGAGGAAGTGGAAAAGAAAGTGGGACCTTAGGGATACATTCCTCTGAAGTTAGGGTGTAAGAGCCCAAGTCTTAGTCTACATTCTGTGTGCATTGCTAATCCTCTCTATTGTAACTGATGCCACTTCTGGCTGTGTTATGATCCATTTTCCTAGACGAGTTTGGTAGAGCCTGTATCTAAGATCCTGCTGGACCTCTCAAAATGTAAGTGAAATTTGATTCCATGCAGTTAATTTCATCATGTTAAGAAGTGACAGTGTGACTTTATTTAACCCTGGAGATGAGGACATGATCTGCATAGGCTTTAAATATTGTATGTTCTAGCTATAAATACAGTGCAGGCATCAACAGAAATATTCTAATTTAGGAGGGGTTTCCAGTATATCATTTTCTAAAATTCTTAACCCATTTTGGTAAAAATAGCTATAGTTGTTCTTGATGCATGTAGCTGAGCATGGAAACAGGAAAAGCCATAACATGTACTTCCTTGCACACTATCTGTTTATAGAAGGGAGAGACTTGTGTCTTGTTGATTATAGGTATTACACAATGGAGGCAATTTTACTCATGTCTTTGAAGTAAAGGCACAAAATTTCGTTTATTTTTCTTTGTTTTGTTTTTAAACAATTATTTGATTTTCAGTTAAACAGAAGAGAAAGTTCAAGTTTGAAAGCCGGAACTTTCATACATTTAAGAAGTTATAATACTATTCTTGAATCTTTTATTCTGTTTTATTTTGGATCCATGTTATGTATGACAGTTTGCTATTTCATGATCATGTGCTGTTTTTAACAAAGATTTCAACCATGTGAAAATTGTTTGATGAATGATGTAAAAATGTGTAAGAGCTCCAATCAAGGTCAATCAAAAGCATTTTGGGACTAAGACCAAATCTGTCAAATATTGAATACCATACCAAACAAAATCAGGCACAATAGTAAAAATGGTTTGTTTCAATATTTTCTGAAAAAGAACCATGTGTGATTCTTTCCATTTGCTGCAACACTTAATTTCAAAATTTGTTTCAATTTTAAAAAGAAATTCATTTAAGATTCAGTGAAGTGAAGCCTGCTGGCTAAGAAAGAGAAGAAAAACTTTCTGTTTAAATCTTTCCAATTAAAAATCAGTTATTTTAGGTTGCCAAGAAAAATTCTAAATGATTGGGAGGCTGGGGGGGGCAAGCAGGGTGGCATAAGCCACCCAATTTATGAGATCTCTTCTTTACATACATATGTTCAGGCCATTAATGTCCAAAGTGTGAAATGAGGCAATAATACGGGATAAGCAGAACAGAAATTCATAATATTCATGTATTAGTTACTGCCTGATGGGGATGCTTAGCAGCGTGTAATACAAAGCACACAATTTGAACCATTAAGCCCAAGAAATACAAATTGCTGTGGTGTTGAGTGGCTGTGTCTGTCTGAGCCATAAATAAAGGAGTCAAGATTCAGCAAGGCTACAAAATCCTCATGTGTAGGAGGAAGCATCTGGTGAGTGTGGATGTCTGTACATTAATACTTCTTCCAACTTTGAATGTAATTATTTTGTACCGAATATTATCATAGAATCACAGAATGGTTTGGGTTGGAAGGGACCTTTAAAGGTCATCTAGTCCAACCCGCCCTGCAATGAGCAGGGACATCTTCAACTAGACCAGGTTGCTCAAAGCCCCATCCAACCTGACCTTGAATGTTTTTTGGCATGGGGGATCTGCCACCTCTCTTGGAAACCTGTTAACATGTTTCATCACCCTCATGGTAAAAAATTTCTTCCTTACATCTAGTCTGAAATTCTGATATTCACAGTTGTGATAATGCAAAAATATTTCGAAGGAACTTCACATGCAGAGTCCAGTAGCATCATGTCATTCCCTGGCCAGGGATCATTTCACCAATCATAAATACCTGATTAATATCTAGATTTTAAGTGCTGTACAGAGAAAATTTCTTAAATAAATGATCATATTTCCCAGACAGTCAGTGAAGAGAGGAAGACACTTCCATGTGCATGTGATCTCCCTCCAGAAAGCTTTCCATGCCAAATAAGAAACATTGGCATTAGACCCTTAAAAATCAGGAAAAAAATAACTACTTACTTTGAAAGCAGTGAGTCATACCCACAATTTTTGTTTTTATTTTTCTCACAAGTGTTGATGAGACTGACTAATTGTAGCACTCATTTCATGGCCCTACATTGTTTCAGTTTTGACAAAGAACAGAAATTATGAATATAGAAGCAGCATGTGGCAGAACAGGCACATGCTTAGAGCTGTCCTTATCTCTCTCAGAGCAAGGTTATATCTACACAATGTCATATACACAAACCTGAACTCAGTTCGGCGTAGCTACTCTATAATCAGTAGACACATTGCAAAACTGCTCAGCTGGGTGAATGCTACGCTGTAGTTGGTCTAATACCGAGCTCTGCAGTGCCACACTTTCTTTAAAGCAAGTGCAGGGCTAATTCAGTTATATGTGTTCTGAACTAATCAAACACAGATCACCAGCCGGTCAAAAGAGGTGCTTATCCCGCTGTATTCAGCATGGGTGGGGGCCTCACCTTGAGTGCTCTCTGCAGTTCTAGGCCCCACAAATTAAGAAGGATGTGAAGGTCCTTGAATGCATCCAGAGGAGAGCAACAAAGCTGGTGAGAGGGCTGGAAGGAAAGTCCTGTGAGGAGCAGCTAAGGATTTGGGGCTTGTCTGGCTTGGAGAAGAGGAGGCTGAGGGGAGACCACATTGCTCTCTGCAGCTTCCTGAGGGGGAAAAATGGAGAGGGAGGTGCTGGTCTCTTCTCGCTGGTATCCAGTGATAGGACATGTGGGAACGGTTCAGAGCTGCGTCAGGGGAGGTTCAGACTGGACATTAGGAAGCGTTTCTTTACCGAGAGGGTGGTCGAACACTGGAACAGGCTTCCTGGAGAGGTGGTCGATGTCCCAAACCTGTCAGTGTTTAAGAAGTATTTGGACAGTGCCCTTAATAACACGCTTCAGCTTTTGGTCAGCCTTGAACTGGTCAGGCAGTTGGACTAGATGATTGTAGGTCCCTTCCAACTGTAGTCTACTCTGGTCTATTCAACTGCAGCTATAGGGTTGGCAGATCCCCACACTGTGTGTCAGGCTGTGATACTAACACTTCTACACTGCACAAAAGAGAGCTTGACCCATCTTTCAAATTTGACTTCCTACAGGCATAGTCATCTACATATATGCACATAAGAAGAATTTAAATCTTGCCTCATTGTACGTAAGGAATTAGAAGAAATGTTAATTATTCATTAAAAATGCTGTGTTTCGTTTTAACAGCGTATTAAAATGGATTTATTTAAGTGTCTCCTTCTGTCCCCTGCCATTCTTCCTGACAGACCTTTTGCGGTGGCCACAAATCAGCAAGTGCAGATCACCTGAACTGGAGACATTTTCATGTTATTGGACTGATGGAAATTTTTATAACCTCACTGCTCCAGGAACAATACAACTATTGTACATGAAAAGGTAATAAAATGGAAAGAACAAAAGAAGAAAAGAGAGATGAGTCATATATTCTACTATGCCTGTTAGCTCGTTGCTGTTAATTTTTTGCTATGATATGAGCCATAGTGTTTTTAAGGGCATAAAACTGTGTTTTATGTGCATGTACTTCAGTGTCAGAATTTGTTATTAATTACTAAGCAGTTTGCAGCAACAAGTGTTACTTGGCAGATAATTAAGAACACATGCTTATTAAATTTAGGTCCAGGTGGCAGAATACAAAACTGAACACTGTATGACTTGGGAAAGGAATTTTTATACAGAACTTCAGTTTATTCCTTATCAACCTAGCGTGCAGCTGTGAGATTTGTTATATCTGTGCACAGATGTGGAGTCTTTCCACAAGCCCCTTTCAAATTTTTACTGAAGTTTTATAAAGCTCCCATTGATCAGTTGCTAGATTAAAGACTGAATGTGTAGGTCCGGGTGAAAAGGCTTCTCTGAGATTGCAGATTACATTTCATTGAGCCCTGTTCAATTCTGATTCACATTCCACTTCAGCTTTTGTAATTTTCAAGTTGTTGCAATGATTAGCCTGAAAGAGGACATGGACATTACCAGTAACAGCTATTAAGGAAAACAGGCCTTTTGTTCACAGGAATAGGAGGATGTCAGTTTCTGTTCCATCTAATGTACTGGGTTTAAACCTTTTTGTTCTGCAGACACTTTCTACTGGTGATGGTACATTTGCTTAGCAAACTTAAGCCTAATGGCAAGTCTGGCTTTCTTATTTACTCTTCCGAGACCTCTCAGAAATACAGGGATACAAGTTAAAACCACTATTTAAGTATAAATGTTTAGCTGACAGTTGTCAGTGGTATGCACCATGAGGGTACAAGCTTTAAAAATTAATTCAACTCTACGATAAAGTACCACATACATTGAACAGATCACATATTTCACTGTTGTCCTAGAAATTAGAATACTGCAATAACAGATGTGAATTGAACATCCACATTAAAAATATTTCTGTTTCAATGTGCAAGCAACATTTAAGGCTCATGACTGGACTCTAACCCAGTCTCCTACTTAACAGAAGATGTAGTATCTAACCACGTACACCTTTATCAAGTCCTGACTCTGGCAGAGCTACAGCATTTCCTTTAGAAAAGTGTCTGGTCTCATCGGCTAAGCACAAGACACTGGTGCTTAACGACAGAAATGCTTCTTACTCAATTTATTTAGCATCTGCCTTTTTACTCTTAAACACCCACTCCAGTATTGAAGGCTGCTCTTGGCATAATTAATTTAGCTTAATACTCCTTCTGTACGTCTTCAATAGCTCTTGCTAAGAAAAGGCATTTATGGTGTATTTTTAACAAACCAAGACTGTCATTTTTTAAAAGATCCCTGTTCGGTCTATATTTGGGCTAAGAGATAGTATTGAGACAAAGAACAGCAACAGCAGACCTGTTCACTATGAGATTTGTTTTCCAAAAGTGACTTCAGAAATACTGAATACATGTCTGTCACTTTTCCCATAGACTGTTTCTAACAATTTGGTTATTCCCATTTTGCTTTAACTGAAGACTTTTTTGGGTTTGAACCAGCTGAGTAGTTTCAGCTTGGCCATGTGGAAATGACCCTACAGAAGTAGCAGTGTTCCTCAGTCTGGGAGTTCATGCCACTCTTTATAACTCTGCTCATTTGTCTTTTAAGAGATGAGATGAATGTGATATTTCCTCCTGCAATTCTTTTATTTAGAAAGAACATTTATGAATTTTTGAACAAAGTCAGAATGGAAAAACATAAGAGGTTTCTTGCTAGTAGTTCCAAGCCTGTGATTTAGAAGTTCTGTATCCCAAGGAATTTAGCCCTCCCTCACTCACAGCACTGTATTTCTCTTCCCTTCATTCACATCTGGCAGTCCTGGGCTGGTTTGTGCCAGGTCGTCTGCAGTATCCACCCTTGGGCACTTTCTCATGTGAGTGATCAATGCTCCAGTGCCTACATACCAATTCAGCTTCCCAGCGCAACACACTCCCCTGTCCTTGGCTGTGCAGCTGGTGCAGTACTGATCTGCCATAAGAAATGGCTCTCACTGTTTCAGACCCCATTATGTAGATGGGCATCTTACTTCAATTTAACTTTGCCTGAACAATGGTTGCTTAAATGCATATCAAATTTACCTAAGTTTGTGCTTGCTGGTAGTCATTAGCACCTACCAGCGTAGCAAGCTGTGTTCTCTGACTGTTCTTTTGGAAGCAGCACCCAAAGCATAGAGATGCCACTAAGAGTACATGAGAACCTAAACTCATTTATGCAGGTTGCTTGAATAGTGGTTTGGTTTCATTGTAAATCACAATCAATGTTGACACGTTTTTCTCACTTCCATAGAAATTACGACTTATTAACAATGTGTTTTGTAACATCTGTAATTTGTACTTTGTAAGATCTATAAATATCTCTATCATGTATATTGCATTTTTGTTGTCATTCTAGGAATGATGAAGACTGGAAAGAATGCCCTGATTATATCACTGCAGGAGAAAATAGCTGTTATTTCAACACATCCTACACGTCTATTTGGATACCATATTGTGTTAAGCTTGCCAATAAAGATGAAGTATTTGACGAAAAATGTTTCAGCGTTGATGAAATAGGTATGCTCCCATTATGCATTTTACCTCTATATTTTTATATCACAATAGGTGTGATGCTGTAAGCTTTCATATTACTCATACTGTATTTAAATTTTCCCTCTCAGAAAGGGTAGTTTCTAAAAAATATGATACATAGGAAGGGATTTGGTTTTGTAACATACGTAATGTGATCCACAGCAGAAAATATTGCCCAGATTTGAAGAAAGCTAAAAGGTTAAAAACAAATACGTAGTTTCTTGTTCTGAATACCAGTGATCTCTCAAATGTCTGCACATGAGCTTGCCTTTGCTGTCACCCTGAGCACTTTCTAATGGATTCTACATCCTCTTGTTCAGTGTGAGCAAGGATAGTGTGAAAATCTCGATTCTGCAAAGTTTTGGACCAAACAGTTTTTTGCTCCTGAATCAACACTAATCTACAGAACAAGGATGTTTAGCATTTCTAAGCTAGAATTTATATTTATTGCAATATAAATTGTGACTGTCTGGGACTCTGCAGATGTTATTGCTTGTTTAGAGTGGTGGTGTATGTATATGCAATTAATTTATTCCTCCAAGTGACCAGAATAGCCACTGCTCTCTTTTCTTCAGCTGAACAAAATTAGATTAATTTTTCAGATAACACAATTTTTCAATGTACTTATATATTAACTAAATTTTTAATTGGTCTTTCTGTGTTACTCCAATTATTGTGTTTATTTCTAATGAGAACTCTAAATTTTGATGCAGAATTTTTTATGTCTCAGTGTTTTATAAGCTACTATTGGGAAATGTAGTGTAACAGGTAATACATTTTTAGTCTTCTTTATTATTCACTCAGGTGAGATTTATGCAGAGCACATCTACCGCCAATGGCAGGGTGCCTTCTTGTTACCAAACTTGTAGTGAGTTTGTCATTGACTCACAGGTTTAGATTTTAATCAGAAAATATGTGGTTAATATGCTTTTTTAGTCCTGAAATAATTTTAGCAGTGTGTAGTAAGAATGATCATTTCACATTGAAAACTGGCTGTTTTATTCCAAATACTCTGTTTAAACAGTACTACCTGATCCCCCTGTCCACCTTAACTGGACTCTGCTAAATACTAGTCAGACTGGGATCCATGGGGATATTCAAGTAAGATGGGATCCACCACCAACAGCAGATGTTCAGAAGGGATGGATTACTCTGGAGTATGAATTGCAGTACAAAGAAGTTAATGAGACAAAATGGAAGGAGGTATGAAGCAAATATTAATTATACAATAGTCATAGTACAGTGCAGGCTTGTTCTGTCCGTAACACTTTTGTAATACTATGAAAAGCAACAGGTTTGTAATTGCTATTAGATGATACCTTAAGTCTTAAACAATATACACATATTCTTCTGAAGTTCTCTAGCAAACATTGTAACTTTGTCAATATAGGTGCCACACAGGATACTCATAACAAACCCTGAAATCCCTGTGTTAGATTAGAAAGTATAGCAATAGTCAGACATATACAAGTTTTTTCAAGGATAAAATATTTCTCTATTGTTTTCCTAAACCTCAGAAGTTGGAACAGGAATATATTGCTTGGAAAATGTCACCATGTCAGTCCAGATTCTTCAGGGTACCTGTAAAGTTCTAATATTTATAATTATAATTTCAGAAGATTAAAAAAAAGGGAAAAGCTTTGAGTTATAATTTAAAATTTGATACAATAAGCAAATAAAAATAATGTAACATAGAGAAGACATACAGATTTCATACCAGACAGCAATGGGAAATTTGTAATTATATGGATAGGCTGTGAAAATATAAAACATATATAACCCAAATCTTTCAAGTTTTCTTTTTGAAAATCACTTAACTTCTCATGTAATTAGTTTTCCTGTTACGGGGAAGAAAGCCTTCCCAGCTTACCTGAATGTGTAGGCTAAGTGCTAGTGTGTTGTGGCATATTTGCATATGGGGAACTCTTCCTGAATACTAGTTCAATGTGGTACGAACATCATTTCAGAGCAGAACCCTTCCTTTGCTTTCTTATTCATATGAACCGAATTAACTGACAGAAAAAAAGCAGCTAATACTGTTATGAATTTGTCTTAATCTACAGAAGGCAAATTTACCAATTGAAACATAGTCAAACTGGTTTGCTTGCCTTCATCTGTGAAAGACCTTGGACCCCTCCTCACCTCTGATCCTTCTCAATGCTAGTGTTTTCTGTTTAACTTACTCCTCATTAGTAAGTCTACAGCCAAACAGGCCTATAATGTCTATAACTTTTTCCTAATACTTGTCTGAATTTCTCTCTATACTCGTTTAAGTTATACTTACTGTACAGCCTCTGTACTTTAAAGCCTATGAAATGAGTTAAGTTAGGCAGGAAGTAAATAGTCCTTAAGAACTTGAAAATCTGAAGAGTACTTAGGGGATTTACAAAAGCAGGTGGCAATATGGATACCTCTTTAAAAATGCACTTGGTTTTTTTTATTTTTTTATAAGCCTTTAGGTATCAATCATATAAATACCTTATTAAAGCTTTGTTCTTCCTCTAGTACCATCAATAATTCCAGCATGCCTTGAGAATATTTCTTCTCAGGAGAGCAAATGTTTGAGAAAAGAGATAAGGAATTGCTGAATTCTGTACTTGCCTCAAGAAAAATAGTACTATAGATTATGTTGTACTGCAGCTGTATATATTGTACGTTATTGTGCCTTTCAGCTTAAAAGCACAAACATGGCGTAATTCCCTGAGACACTATCAGAGCAAAAGAGAAATTTGTGAACAAAATCTTGGTCTGGCCTAAGACAACAGCAAAACTGAATAACAGCATTGAAGCAACTATTTCACTCTTTGCATTCTTTGCTACAAATATATTCTGTAATGAGTGTTGAAGCAATAAAGAGATAAATGTCTAGTTATACTGTTAGAACTAGGTTTTTTACACAAAGAATAATTTTTGACTGCTTAAATATACCATAATGCTTTATACATATAACTGATACAAAAAAAGATACAAAAATTAATTTATAGTACTTAAATTGTACTAAGTCTCCCCCTTACTGAGACTTGTTTGTAATTTTTTAGGATGTTTTGGGATTAACCTGTTTGATTTTTTCATGTATTGCATTCATTTTTTTCAATCCATTTACTAATTGAAAATAGGTAACTTAGGAATTGAAAGAGGACTAAAACATTAACGAGTAAAGTATTGTAACAGTAAGTTATAGTGATAAGAGGATCAAAATTATTTTCTGAGAAACTTCCTAAAAACAATAAAATCCCAACCCTCAAATCAAAGTGTTCATGAGACAGACACAAATGTAATCTGGCTCAGAGTCTGAAAAAATGTCATTGTTATTAGCTCCTTGCTGGGTATCTTTTTAAAATTCTACCCTCTTACGTTGAAGTGTTGCCCATTACATTTGCTAGACTAAAATTCTATATCCTCTCTTACATCTGTCCAAATTTACATGTCATGACTAGCAATAGTGATACAGACCCTGTGAGGCTGCTATGTTTTTCAAACAAGGTGTGCAAACACACATCATCTGAGCAATAGTGAAGAATGATGACTTCATAGTGAAGTGTCTGTCCATGAAGTGCCTAAAAATATATGTGTGGTAGGGAATTTGAAAGTCTAATTTTCCTTTAGTTATTTATTATATTTTAGATTAGCCTGATCTTTTGACTTATTAAAAAAAAAAACAAACAAACCAGGCCCAGATCCACGTAATAAGGGATGACATTGGCGATCACAGCTCAGTCCTCAGTGAAGAGTGCTGGACCAGGGAGGACTCTGCTGGCTTTCATTGTCTTGTTGAATTTTTGCTGGAAAAAGTCCATTTCACACTGCAGTGAAGTGCGCTTAGGGCAGGGAAGCATGGAGTACCAACTCCAGAGCTGAACACCATACAGCACTGTGTCTGTACCCCACACTGTGGCTGAGATACAGGGCTTACTAGTTGGAGGGGTGTGAAACTCATCTCCCTGCGCTGCATTGGATATGCAGCCCAATATCTCCATGTGTTGCATGGGTGCCCAACCCTGTGCTATGCCTACCCAGAGTACTTCTAAACCTTTCCCTGGTGCTGCCCATCTCCCAGTTTTCACCGTTTTTCTGTTAAAGTTGGTGAAAGCCGTTGCCTTGATCGCTGTGTTGCCTGTCGTGCCTGGGCCAGCCTCTGCCTCTGGTGCCCTCATCCCAGTGGGCACTCTCAGTGTCCCAGGGGCTCCAGCTGACCAGCGACAAACAGTTGCTCTGCAGTCTGTGTTAATCCCCTCTTGCAGGGCCAGATGTAGGCGGGCAGTGCAATGACACAGCTCAGCATGACAGCAGGTTTGTCACACGTTTCTTTAGTATGGCAATCACAAGCATCACCCTGTGTACACTGACTGAACTTCAAATGAGCTTGCTATATGCTGTCATGCGTTTTTATTAGTTATCTTTAATTATGTCTCTCTCATATGGCTTTTAATTGATTGAATCCATATGACAAATGGTATTCATCTACTCAGTTCATGCTGAAGCTTCCCCAGTCTATATATTTTATTCCATCCAGGTATCTTACGTAAAGTTTTGTTAGTTCATTGGTGGACTAGAGACATCCTGCCCATTAATCAATTATCTGCTCTTTAACAACTCTTGCAATTTCAGGTACACAGCTACAGTAATTTTACCTCATATTTTTCAGGGCTCTAATTTAGCCTGCATACTGCTTTTTCCAAGTGCCATCCTTATTTGGAGTACATAAAATTTTGTGTCGTCCAGCATCCCTAATAATCTCCACTGTCTCAGAAAAAAGAAAAGAAAAAAAAAACCTACCTGTAAAACTTTAGTGTACTGTTTCTTTGTGGCTTCATAGCATGAAATAAGTATATATTGTATTCCCATCCCAACACTTTCCAACTGGATAGTCTTCACATGTTAAAAACCTTTGTGCTGTAAAGCAATGGTTCTCCACGATCTTGTGCTCAAGGACTAGTAGAGAAAAGCAGACTGTCTGGGATCACTGCCGCCTCCAAAATCTGACTGGTTGGTTGTCAGAACACTTGAGTCTGGAGCCACCAGGGATCAGAGAACTCCACAGATGGTAGCTACCAACAGAATGTGTCTCAGGTTTAGATTATGCAGCTACAGTGATTATAGGATTGTGTTGTTGAAGCTTCCTTCAAATCCCTGATGGCAGCTGTTTTCCAGATGTTTTAATTCTTAGCCCATGATGAGTTTTGCCAGTACCATCCTTGGTTCTGAAGTAAAAGTAGAATATAAAATCTGCCACATGGATTTCTATTTTGAGCACATTTTCCGTATTTTTACATACTTTTGTTGGGCTGTTGGAGCTAAAATACATATTCTTAGAGGAGTAGTAGAAGAAGAGACTTCACATATTAAGACCTCTAGTGTGACTTCCTACATAGTTTGATATGCAGCAGTTTCTAAGTATGTTGCAGTTAATACTTAACATAGAAGTCTCGAGACTGATAATCTAATGCCAGCTCTCACAAAGTCTCCATTACTGTGTTTTAAATATAGTTGAAGATTTTGGGAGTTATGCAGTGTTCCCCAAATAAATATGTTTGTAAGATGCAATACATCTGGTTAGAAGGCCTTTAAATCATTTTTCTTAAAATTAATTCTGTGGCAGAGATCGTACTAGTTTTAAGACTCCTGTATTATTTTAACACGGTTTTTGGCATTGTGAAGTCAGTAATGTTGTACTGTTATAACAGTAAAAGGGATTTACAGCTTGGTAAGATCACTGGGAGATATTCACACCGCCTACTTATGGCATGTAACTGGGGGCAGCTGCCTTTCTTCACTGACTGTATTTACAGAGAACTTGGATTCTCTGCTTTTGGTCCCCTGAACCACAGCAAAGCCTGAGGTCTAGTAAGTCAAAAGTAAATGGTGTGAATTTTCTCTGAACTCTTCTCATGGTATCCTTACAGTTCCAAGTAGCAAACCTACCTTCAAATGTTTATTTCTGATATCAAGAAGCAGTGTAAAATTGACAGTACAACTCAAACAAATAAATCACAGTCCTTCTGTCTTTACAGTTAGAACCCAGGCTCTCAACAATGGTTCCACTGTACTCTCTGAAGATGGGAAGAGATTATGAGATACGAGTCCGATCAAGACAACGTACCTCCGAAAAATTTGGGGAGTTCAGTGAAATCCTTTATGTATCTTTTTCTCAAACAGGCGTTGAATTTGTTCATTGTGCTGAAGGTAAATAAGCGAAGTACAGCAAAGTTTTTTTATGATCATGCTGTCTTTCTGTCTTCTCAGTGGTGGTGGTGTTTGGGGTTTTTTTTCTCCTTACTGTTGATGTTGTATGCTTGAATAGATCAATAATTCAGCCTACTACCTGAAAATCATTTGGTGAGATTGAGAACAAACAAGTTCCATATACAAGTTCAGAAGTAAACTCAGCAAGACTGTTTCACAGCTCATCATAGAGCAAAAATACAGATAGCTTTAAGAATCGGAAATAATAACTGCTGTTGCACATCTTATAGAGCCTAAAATACAGTTAAATCTCATACTTCATCTAAAATGAGCACTCTGGTAATGAAGAGAAGAATTGTGACTTCTATTAAGTCTTATTCTGCTGGCTAAGTTTGTTATCAGAATGATGTGCTTTTCTGATCTGCCTGATACTATCAAGGACAGTGAGTGTTTTTCTGATTCTTGCTTCTGTCTTGTTTTTAAAGTGCTATTAAAAACAGAAGAAAAAACAGCAATTGAGCATCACATTTTTTTCTATTAAAAGAACGAGACGGTGCCTTTTCCTAAAGCATTCTCAGGTCTGAGATAATAAACTAACTCTTCAAAATCTGAGCTCTTCAGCAAATTATTTTAATAAGCTGCTTCACTTAATTTTCCAGGGTGTTAGTGAGCGTGTTAAATAAAACCACCCATAACTTATCTTCCAAAATTATGCTAGATTCCCTTTTTTAACTGTCCGTATTACTGGTTTTCATTCCTAATTTATATAAACAGCTAATGTTCTGGACATGTAGCATTATTTTATTAACCCCAGCTGCATTAAGTTATCAAGGTTTTCACATGAACGAAATTAAAATACTATGAAAATCTAAGGCCATCCTACAAGCAGTTTTCTTCATTTACTACAACACAGATTCTGCAGTCTCCATACATCTCACACAGCAGCAATGATTTGGTTTGATTGAGAATTTATTCTTGCTTGTTTTGCATATCACCTTTAGGAGCACAGAATTAAAATTTAAATTTTCTATGTATTAAAAATTTAAAGTAGTTAAATTCAAATGCAATATTCTAACTTTTTGAAGCAGCTGGACATTCGCAGGTCTCACTAACTTGACAAGGTTACTGGTTCTCCATTAAAATAGGGACCTGTCTAACACACACATATCCAGATAGGACTATACCCATGCCTGAAAACATGTCCAGTCAAAATCTAAGCTGGGAGCACAGGGCTAAAACTGGGATCTGAATTTTTTTTTTTTTTCCCCCAAAAGGACATATATGTATGTTCATGTATAGAATTCTAAAGCTTTCTGTCCAGTATTCCTTGGCCTAAAAATGAGTGAAGTTTGTATGGAAAACTTAAAATTGGAAAAAAATAAGAAGAATCTAAGACTACAGCCAAAATAAATTTCTTTATACTTTGTATTCTACAGTGTCAGCTTAAGTATAATGGAATTGCCAGTATTTAAAAAATACAAGATTTCATTTATCAGCATTGTTCTTCATTCCTACCAAATTGCATTTCTCAGTGACCTAAATTCTTTGTAGCCACCTGCAAGGTAAATAAAAGGGAGAATTTTTTTTTTTCAGTTGATGGTTCACAACATAATTGTTTACCCTTTAGAAAGAGTAGTATGCTTTTTGACACCACCATATTTTAGTTTCTGTGAGAGAAGAATATTTCGCCTATGATTTAGTATGCTATTAATAAATGTTCTCTCAGTTTGGGCGAAGAAGCAGTAATATGGTCTGTGGCATTATATGCCATTGGGACTACCAGTACCATGATCCAAGTGGGCAGAATGTTCCTCATGGCTGGTTTTGCTACATATATTGTCTGTACTAAGATCTTGTTTATATTTAAAAAATTAGTCTGTTTCTGCAAGGAGTCTCAGTGGACTCACAAATGCTGTATGGAAACTATTGAGACCACAAGGGTATTTTTATTTCTGCTTAACACAGAACTTTCACATTTAAGTAACCAAAAATTCTCCTATAATTTTTTACCACTTTGGAATCCTCAGGCAGTGGAAGAGAAGGTTGAAATTAAAGATGCAACAGAGATGCAGATTCCTGCTAACATGTTTTTGTTCTGTTGTTCAGAAATTGAGTTTCCATGGTTCTTAGTTGTTGTCTTCGGAGCATGTGGGCTGGCTGTAACAGTGATCTTAATCCTGCTGTCTAAACAACCAAGGTAGAGAGTTTTTATTTGTCAGATTTTATGTACTTGTAGCTTAAAAAATAGGGTGCTTCAATTGTTTCAAATGTGGGGGACTAGCAACTATTTTGAGGATTGTTGTTCATTCTTATGAGCTACATGGATGCTGGCATATGTACATATTGGGCCTTCAGCAGTGGGAATCTGATTATGTTGACAGCTCCTCTTCCTATATTATTGCATAACATTTTATTCTACAGTATTTACATAGTTAATTTACTTGGGCTTTGAAGGGGATTGGTTTTTTTTTTTAGTCCATTCAAAATTTGTAAATACTATTATGTAAAAATTACAAAATGGTCTCAAAGTTAATTCATCCCCTAATATGTGTGTTCGGGGATAGGTTGAGCTTGGATGTCATACCAGTACTGTCCTAGACTGTGGAGCAACACCGTGGTCAAGTCCCAGTGCACACGTGCATGTTGTCAGTGGTCTTGTATATACACTTCAAAAATGAAAACTGAGGTGTTTTGCACATACCAGCATAAGGACAAGCCATTGAAATGAAAACTATATGGTGCAGTTGCAGCAGCTCTAAAAAAAAATTTAAGCAAGCAGCACTATGCTTTGGCAGAGCTTGATTTCAGGAAGCCACTCCCTGCAATAGCATCCCCGTCCCAGAGTTAAGAGCAAGGCTTCTGATACAATGCACGACAAAAGCTTGATGTGTCAGAATGGGGCAAGAACAACTTGCATCTGGGACTAGGAGCTCACTAAGGTCGGCACACTGAGCAAGGAGTGGCTTGGTCACAGAAGATCCTGTGGGCTAAAGCATGTCTCTGATCAGTCATGCTAATCCTGACTGCTGGAGGAGGCTTTTCTCCAGTGAGGACCCTTCATCTGGAAAGTTTTCCAGGCCCTGTGGGTCTGCACCTTTTCCTTCAAACTGGTGCACGTGGTGGTGGGAGTGACAATGTGTTCTGCAGAGAAGCAGGCTGCATAGATTTCCCATAATGCAAAATACCCAGGCTCAGTTTCCTCCTGTATCTGAAAAGATACCAAGTCATGTTTTCCTCAATTCTGACCTCACAAGATCTGAACCAGGCTCCCTAGGACAGATGCCATAGGGTTGGGCCATACTGGTTTACAGTTGAGAGGTGCAGGCTTGAATTATGCAAGGCTAAGAAAGGAGCAGAGCATAGTTCTCCCTCCTGAATGATTTCTCCAGGTAGCAAGTGGTAAAATGCTTTGTCTATTTCATTAGAAGCATTGTCGATCCTGTCAGAATAGCTGATTGGTGGATTCAATTGTACATGCAAGTCTTAAACTGGTACCCTGAGAGCCCAGCTAGTGCACAGCTAACAGCCCCTCCAGGGATTAGGTGGAAAATTACTAGATAGCTGGCTCTCATTGAGGCTTGCTGGGCAGAACTTTGAGGGTCTGCCAAAACCAAAAACAGCTGGGGAATTTGGGCCTTCCATAGTTAAGCAGAAGGTGCCTAAATTTCTCTCTAGCACTCCTTAAGATTCCTCTGATCCTCTCTGGGTCTCACCAAGGTAACTAACAATGCAGCAAACCTAGTATTTGGATTTGGATCTACCATTCCCACAGCTTACTTTCTAAAATAGGCAAGTAACCCAGTATAAAGAGAATGTTTAATTTTCCTTTTGAGAACTACAGTTTATCTGTCTGCAAAAGAAGCAGGGAGGTAAAATGGAGGAGATAGGCATGACCTGCAATTGTCAGATTATTAATGGAAAATCATCCTTCTATTTGTTTTTTTGTTTTTTCAGGGTTTTTTTGTCCCCTCAAAGAATTAGAAATTAACTTTATGAAGGATTAGAATAATATGTATTTCCACAGTATGTACAAGCATAAGCAAATTACTAGTCCTTTCTCTACAAGGGCAAAACCCTGTCATTATTTATTACTTGTTACATGAATAATTCAGAAAACAGAAGTGTCATAGGGATAGCAAAATACTAGACTAAATTTTTGCAGTTGTGTTTCTGGTTTATTTATTAGTTCTAAAGTAATTCACTCTTTTCACCAACTCCCTTTTTCTGTTCCACTATTTAAATTTATTGGGCTTATGCAAGACTACTGTGTCCCTGAAAAATAAATTCTGGGAAATTCACTGTGCACACTAAGGCTTGTATCAGGTTCCTTTGAAAATTATGTAAAAAGGGAAACTATTGACAGAGCTGTAGGAATTTACTTTCTTTCTATAGAGCATTAAATTCTCAAGGACCAGACTCCACAATGGATTCTCACATAAACGTGTGTGGTTTCAACAAGGAAGGGTGCAGGAAACTTGGGTGTTTATTTGCATGAGAGAAAACAATCATTCTTTTCCTTAGGACTACTTGAAATTGAATCTTCAAACATTTCAGTTTTGAAGTAATGAAGTATAAACGCAATATAATGCTCTCTTCTTTCTAACTTCCTCAAAAAGGACCACTGTCAATTAAAAGCCATCATTTATTTTTTCCAGATTAAAAATGCTTATTTTTCCTCCGGTGCCAGTTCCAAAGATTAAAGGGATTGACCCAGATCTCTTGAAGGTAATATTGTGCTCTAAAATCTACTGTGGGAATCATTGTAGTAGTAGCAGGTGACAATTGTTGTCCCATGCAGAAAAATTTTGTACAAAAAAATTATGACATGGGGGGAGTTGCCACAGAATTAGTTTTCATAAAGTAATAAAAAAACTCCTTGCAATTATTATGTCAGCTCCAGTTACCTTTCCTTAAGTTAACATCATAGAAAGCACAAGCATTTTTATTATTTCTTTTAGAACATTCATTTTTTCTTTCTTTGTAGAAAGGAAAGCTAGATGAAGTGAACTCCATCTTAGCCAGCCATGACAACTACAAGACACAGCTATATGATGATGACTTGTGGGTTGAGTTTATTGAGTTGGACATAGAAGACCCTGATGAAAAGAACAGAGTCTCGGATACTGACAGGCTCCTGAGTGAAGATCATCTGAAATCACACAGTTGCTTGGGAGTGAAGGATGATGATTCTGGACGGGCCAGTTGTTGTGAACCAGATATTCCAGAGACAGACTTCAGTGCAAGTGACACATGTGATGCCATCTCTGATATTGATCAGTTCAAAAAGGTAACTGAAAAAGAAGAGGATCTCTTGTGCCTTGATAGAAAAGATAATGATGAGTCACTTCCAAGCCTTGCCGACACAGACACCCGACATCCACATATGAGTACTCAGTCTGAAAATAGCCAGCCATGGCCACCTTTTGCAGACAGCATTGACTCAGCTAGTCCATCAGTCCATACTCAGCTAAGTAACCAGAATTCATTGACAAATACTGACTTCTACGCGCAAGTGAGTGATATTACTCCAGCAGGCAGTGTTGTACTTTCACCAGGGCAGAAATCCAAGATGGGGAGAGCACAGTTTGAAGGCTGCACAGAACAAAACTTCACCATGGACAACACCTACTTCTGCGAGGCAGATGTGAAAAAATGTATTGCTGTGACTTCCCATGAAGAGGATGAGCCACATGTTCAGGAGCAAAGCTGTAATGAGGATGCTTACTTCACCACAGAGAGCCTTACCACTACCGCTGTCAATCTTGGAGCTTCAACAGCAGAAACCCCAAGTCCAGAGATGCCTGTCCCAGACTATACGTCTATTCATATTGTTCACTCTCCACAAGGCCTTGTGCTTGATGCAACTGCACTGCCTGTGCCAGACAAGGAATTCAACATGTCTTGTGGCTATGTGAGCACAGACCAGCTGAACAAAATCATGCCGTAGCTCTTCGTTGACTAGATGTGTGCAGTATTTCACAGCAGAGTCAGCTCAGGCTTGTATGCTGAAACCAAAATGAAGTCTAAAAGTTTCTTGTGGTTCTTATAATTTTATCTGAAATGTCGCAACATAAAATATTAATCAAAATATTCCTATTGTGTTCTGTAAATATGAATTTGTCTTGAGACTTTTACTAGCAGTGACTGTATTGTTCTTGTGGGTGTTGATTTTTGTGATACTAAACATTGAAATTACTATGTTTAATGTACAGTAAATCTTGGATTTTGATAAAGCTAAAAATCAGGTGGTTTAAAGTCTAAGAATTTAGTAAAAACCGTGCTGTGGCAGAGATCTTTATATCAATAATTGGGAACTGAACATACAGGTGAAAAGACAAAAGTAGCTTGAATAAATAACACATCTATTTTGATTTATATAAACTAATAAAATATATTTTAATATTTTAGTCATACACATAAATGTTTTTTATTACACTACACACTGTAGTTCAATTATGATGACCCATCTAAGGAATGTAATTGCTGCAATCTTAAAAAGGAGTTTTCTGTTTTATAAAAGTTTTGTTTGCAGCAAAAAGAAAAAACAGATTTTTACAGAGCCATTTTATACCTCCAAAGAAACCTGTAGAGAAATTTTGAAATATTGTAGAAAATTAAAGTAACTGATTCTATTACTTTCTTATGGTAACTAATATAGAAATACACAGTCAATTTAAAGTTTTGTAGAAAACTTTAAAATACACAAAATATACAAAATATTTGGGCAAATTATTCTGTTCTTCATCAGATTCTCATTAATGCTAATAATAAACTTTTTTATGAGCAAAACTTTGTTGACCACAGCATTAAACAGTGTGCAGCTGTACTTTCAATGAAATTTTTTGAGAACACATGAAAAAGGTCTGGTGACTTAGCAGCATAATCTCCTCACATTTGACCAACTTCTGAGGCTCTCCTACAGCCAAAGGTATCACTACACTTACTGGTTTGCACCACATAAAGTCTTGATTAAAAAAATAAAATCAGGACTTCAGGAGTTAGCCAGCAGTTCATTTTTAAAGATAGAGTAAGATTAAAAGACTTCAGTGGAACAAGGGAATTGAATACAGTATTGTTCAAAAGTGTTTTTTGTTTTTGCAGCCTAACAGCATCTCCTCTGATTGCTTTAGGTAGACTTTCAGAAGGAAAGGAGAAAAACCTGAAACTCAGTGGGAAAGCTCTCTTTGTTCTTACGTATATTGAGAACTTGACGGAGCTTTGCAATGATTATTGCTTCAGAAGCTACCTTCCTAGGTCATGGTTTCATCATAGCAGGGTTCTTCTTAGAAAGCAAATAGGGATGTTCATTTCTTTTCTGCGACCTGAACAGAAGTGTATGAATGCAGCGAATGCAGGTCTTGCTCATGATGTCTCCCACTGAACTCCCTGATGCTCTTGTTTGTGACCAAGGGCTACAGGACTGGGCCCAACTATTGGGTGGGATTTTTAAGTTTAGCACGTACTTTATGGTAAATGTGCATTAGATATTCTGCTAATTTGCTGCTATATTTTTCTAACAGCTACATTATTTAGTTTCATATAAAATTTCATAGATGATAGACACTAATGCAAGTAATGCCTATGTGTGTGTTTGGAAGAAGTTTCTTACCCTGTTTCTATTGCCAAAAATAGTTAAATACCTCAATCAAACTCAGAATGTCATTTTGGTACTTTACTGGTCACACAAGTGTTATACGCCGGTCAGAAGATGTCTTTCAGTTTCTATTTAACTTTCCTTATGTCAGTGTTTTGTTTGTTTTTCTCAAAGTTTAATAAATGTATTGTCTTTGATCTGTCCTGATACAATGTGTTTTACTGGAGATAATTTTTTTTAATGGAAAATAGCAATTTCATTAGGAGAAATCAAGTATTTCTCATTGAATAAAGTAGAATGCAGCTTTCCTTAGAATAGAAGCAATGCCTAATGAGATCAGTGTTTTCACTGATTGATATGTGTATAGTTAAAAATAGAAGCACAGACCTAAATTTATAGATGGAGATAGGACATGCTGTACCCAGAACTGGCCAACACGTGTTACTAATTTAGCAGACCAGTTTACCTTTGGCTGGAACAGCCTGTGTTTGCAAATAATTAAGCTACACTAGTTCAAGATTTACACCTACAGTTAAATCCTCAAATCAGATATTCTGACAAACCTTGATAGTCACTTATAGCGATAGTTCAAACCTAGCAGTATATGACCTCAGAAATGTCAGATAGTCTGCCTCTATGGAAAATGCCGTATCTTGAAGGTCTCCCAGTGTGTAACTTTTCTCTCTCTAGAGGTAGGGAGGGAGCTGTTGGAGGAATACAGCTAGATAAGGGTAAGCTCTTCTCTCCCAGGGGAATCAGGGTGTGATCAGTTCCTCTACACAGACATCCAGTGCCATTTAAGGTATATAATAGGGCTTCCAGGTGCTAGTCCAGAACAGCACAGGTCTTTTGTAGATTCTGTCTTACCTAAGGGCCTGAATGATGGTAGATGCCCATGTTTTGGCAGTTGAGTTGATCCCCAGTGGAATAAAACAGCTCCAGGAATGTAAACATCTTTGTGTCAGGTGGGTCTAAGTTACCATTATAGTCAATAGTCTAAATTGCCACTTAGCTGACCAGATATAGGTGCCTGCTTTAGGTGAGCTGATTAGGGCTCTCCACTCTTCAGACTAGAATGTGAGCATAAACATGTTGCTCACATTCAGACACCAAATATATGTTAATTAAGGCATCTTGATGTTGATGTTAAGTTCACCTTAGCTGAACCATTGGACAAGGTAAGCCAGAGAGGGGCCTTGGTGTTCTCTCATGGTTTATACTGTCTGTAGAATCAGTTTTGTAGAACTCATTGCAAATGAACTATCATGACGCGTAAATATGCTTGCTTACACCTCCTGCTTGAATAAGCTTCAGAAGGCTTGTGCCTTTTCTAAGGCTCTAAAAATACCTGAGCTTCAGTGGGAGTTGGAGGATTCACAGCTGGAGTTTAAGAAACGGCAGTGAAGACAGTGGTTCACAGTATGGAGAACTCCAGCTCCCATTACTCTCACCTGGACCAGTTCCAGTGCTCTCTGCCAGTGACCTTCCATGAGCTGATCCAACTTTCTAAAACCTGAGAAAATCATGAAAGTGTCAGAAGTTACCTTCTGTTGATTAATGAGGTAAACTGATTGAGCAAAGTCCCAGATGAGCAACAGGGAAGAAAGACGGGACGGCATGACCAAGAGCAAAGGAGGGAGGAGCTAGAGTGATCTTCCCAGGAGTATCTTGGCAAGAACAGCTCCCTCATGCAGCTCACTCATGCAGAAAAGAAACAGGAGGAATACACAGCTCAAGGTAGTTGTGTGTTTGCAGGGACATAATGTAATGACCTCTTTTGGTAGTAACTATCACCGAGATCAGCTTAAAGGGACCATGAAAAGCCAGCTTGAGCGCTTTCCCACCTCCAGCAGCAGTGCAGCTCAAGTAATCACAACTAATGACTGCAGTCTGTGTACAGTTCCAATACAGGTGTTCAGAAGAGAAGTCCAAGTGTCAGACTTGCAGTTGTCTCTGAAATTTATGTTTTATACGGGCAGTCCTCTGTTTTCCTACAGAGCACAGCAACCTATTAATTCAAGACACAATGCACTTCCCAGATACAGAAAAGCTTGTATTACACAGTTGCAAATCAACCTCTTTATTTACCTTCATCTTTTCTTCAAAGTGGGGGAAAATATATCTGTGCCCTACAGAAAGAACTTCTGGACCAGTAATTTTTTATCTTCTCCCTTACTCGCATTGAGAAGTAATGCTACATATTGTCCCAATGCCAGACATATGAGTCAATGTGAAAGTGACAGGATTAATTCTTTTAGAAATGCCTATTAAAATTGTAGGTTTAATCAATGGCTAAAATGTGCAAAGTGAAAAGAAACAGACATCAGAGATGGACACTGTAAGGAAGGAGTATTTTGGTGGTAAACCCAGTAACTTTAACTGCATTGAAGCTTTTGGCATGTCAACTGGGCACACTTGTTCCCATTCTTGGAATGATTCATACAATGCCTGGCAGAGGCTAGTCTATATGAATATCTGTATTCAGAAACCATGCTGGTTCCCAGAAGCAAGGAGGACCCAAGTTGCTGGATGCCTTTTGGTGTCATCAAGAAGCACACCTCAGTTTGGAAGAGTTTGGTTTTGAGCCTCTTTTCTCCATCAGAGACAACGTGCATTTCCAAGGCTTCAAGTTACTGTTGCAGGAGGCTGAAACAGCACCATCTATACCAGTTTCCCTTGAGAAATAATTTTGTCAAACATAAGGGCTTACACTTCTATTCTTTACTACTTGAGCTGAAGTATTTTTCCTGACTTATGACACAGGAGGTGAGATCAGGAGATTATGAGAGCTGTTCACTCTTTCTGAATGAAAATTAACATTACCAAAGGTATGTTTTGTATGTGAAAATAGGAGGAGTATTAAAGAAGAAATGAGCATTCTATAGACCTGCCATGTTTTTAGAAATACTTCAAGTTAATGATGGTAATCTATGTTGGGAAACTCCACTGTCATTCACAGCTTAGTATATACAATTACATATGCATCAGCACAGTTGTAAGAATGGGAAATAATGCTCTGGTTCAAAGAGAAAATTAAAACCATATAACATGTAGCCACAGGCAACCTTTTTTTCCTGCACTGAGATGTGCTATCTCAGGGTGTCATTACCAGACACTTTATAAAAAAAGAGTGCCTGACTCAGATTGCCTGATTTTAGAGGAAAAGGGAGAAAAAGTTTAGAGTATGTTGTTATTTTTATTAAAGAAGCAATGCAAATTTGGGGGGCAGGCAAAGAGGTAAACACTGCAGAATATTACTTTTTCATTACCCATTTTTTCAGTGCTAATTCAGAATATCCTAGTTGACCAAGATGGCAGAATTGGCAAGAATTTAACCAGCTTTTATAGCCAATTGACTTTGAGATACCAGTGGATGTATTTCTCTCTTGGAACTCCCTCTGTTTAAATGTAATTTTACAGTCGTCACATCCCAATTTCTCAGGACAACGACTAAGGTTTGCTGATTCCCAGGTCAGGATTAAGGTAAATGACACCAGGGATCCTTGACCTCACAAAACTCAACTTTTATTTGCTCACAACAAAAACTGGTATGCTCACAAAAAAAATTGGCATGAAACTACATCAGTAAAGTGTGTAACATGTGCTAGCCATACATCAGCAAACACACTCCAGGCCTTGCTTATTTGGGGATCAGTTCAGGGAAGACAATAAGGAGAACCCTCCCATTGAGTCACAAGGTTCAGAGCAGACCCCCCTGCTTTCCAGACTCCCTCTCAGAGAGGAGACCAGGGGCGGCTGGATCCGCTCCTAGTCCCAGACTTGGTCAATGGTTTATGTCTAAAGGGATGAAGTGTAGGGATTACGGAAAAAGAGAGAGAGCGCGGAGGAAAAAAAAAAAAAAAAAAAGAGAAAGATTTCACCGGTCCTGGGTCCAGCATTGGTCCGGTCAGCCGAGGGGTCCAGTTCCGGTGGGCACATGCACATGGGGCTTCAGTTTGTGTCCTTTTAGCATCCTTGCCCCTCCTTCGGGCGGGCACTCAAACTCATTAGGTGTCATGGGAGGTTTGTGCTTTCAGAACCTTTGGGAAATGTGTCGGTGGGCTTGGGGGTCATTTGGGGAGTAAATTCTCCTTCCTTGCAGACATGACCACTGTTTGATCTTTGGCCACGCATGGTGAGCTGCCCTGCTCAGCATATCAGAACAGGGAGCTGCGCACTCTCAGGTAAGCCCTCGCCATCCTGTTGCTGATGTCCAGTGCTGATCAGCTTCTTTTCACCTGTGGTTCGTTCCTATGCAGGGTTTGTTGTTATGCAGAGTTCCTCGTTAGGCAGAATTTGCCCCACCACAATGTTTGAGACATTAACTCTTTCAGTCTCTCACAACAGTGCAAATTCTTCCTTCTGACTAATTGTCATGGTTTAACCCCAGCCAGCAACTAAGCACCACACAGCTGCTCACTTTACAAGTGGTCTTCCTGCTACCATAGTGTCATAAATGATGCTTTAATGATGCTTTAGACACAAGCATTCCTTTCTCACAAGACTACCCCCAACTGTTTAACTTCCATAGAAGAAGTGCTAATAGTCAATCAAGGGAAAAGTAAATAACAAAAGAAAACAAACAAAATACCATCCAAATGGACTCCCTTGGATAGGATCAATTAGACAAGATTTGATAATCTCTGGAAAATGTAGTCCCTAACAAAGCAGTATGCTCTATTGTATACTAGATGTATTTAAGAAAATACGCTCCTTGCCAATCTGACACATATGCACATATGTGGTTCAAACACTCACTACCACCTGACTTTTTTAGGAGTAAAAGAAAACTAGGTCAGAAGTTCAGCATTACTTTAAAAGCACAGGGATCCAGAATTACAAGTAAGTTATATGAATATAATTGTTACAACTGGGCTTAAAATTGAAATTATAATAGTTTGACCCATTGGTATGTCAACAAAGATAAATCTGATGTGAATGGGAAAGCAAAGGAATGCAGACTAGGTTACTTAGGAAGCCAGTGGAAGCAAGACAAGTACTTCTCTTGAATTCATCCTTCTTTCTCTATTGCTCTTCATCCCTAAGGTTCATCAGTGTTCTTTGTCACACCCTATTTAAACTGGATAGAATAACTATCTGTTAAATGCTTCCAAGCAAAGAATGTTTTTTGTAGGCTTGCACAGTGGCTTGCAGGACAGATCATTGGCATGGTGGGAATGCTGACATGGCTGCAGTATAAATAATAAATAGTAATTCATAAAGTGAAAATCTTTTGAGAAGAAAGCTATTCTAGTGACTTCAAGTTTTACAGAGGCAAATAATCAAAATCAACAATCTATTTTTGCATAACTATGTTCTCTCTGAAACTGACTCCAAGTTGATGACGTTGATCAGCGATGTCACCGAGACTACCAAGCCCCATACAGTCCACTATTATCCGCTGCTGTTGTGTCACATGGGCCCCAGTGATACAGCCAGGAGCAGTCTGAGGAGTATGAGAAGGATTACAGAGCCCTGGGAGTGACGGTAAGGGCCTCTGGAGCACAGGTGGTTTTTTCATCATCCTCCCAGTCGAAGGGAAGGGGTTTGAAATGGCCAGTCAAATCTGGCGAATCAACAAATGGTTACAGGTCTGGGGCCACAGCTAGGGATTTGGCTACTTAGACCATGGGACTCGCTTTGAGAAACCCGGTCTGCTGGGGACTGATGGTCCATCTGTCAGAGAAAGGGAAGAGCATCTTCAGTCAGAGGCTTGCCAGGCTGGTGAAGAGGGCTTCAAACTAAAGTTGCCGGGGGAGGGGAACCTCAATCCATCCTGGTCCTACCAGTTTGATGCCAGTGCCAGCAATAGATGCCCAGAGCCTGGATCACACGTCAGCAGGAGAGCATGTGAAGAGCAGCACAAAGGAATTCCAGCCACTCCAGCCAGTAAGTCAGCTCCACTGGGGGCCCAAATTAAACACCTCTACGCAAACGCACGTAGCATGGGGAATAAACAAGAGGCGTTAAGAGATACGTGCATGCCTCCAGGATTACGATCTTATTGGTATCACGGAGACGTAGTGGGATGGCTACTATGACTGGAGTGTTGGAATGGAAGGATGCATACACTTTAGGAAGAACAAGCAGAGGAGACAAGGAGGGGCTGTTGTCCAATATGTCAGTGACCAGCTGGAGTGCATGGAGCTCTGCCTGGGGATGGGTGAGGATCTGACTGAGAGCTCATGGGTCAGGATTAAAGGGAGGCAGGGACAGATGACATTATAGTAGGGGTCTGCTACAGGCCACCCGACCAGGAAGACTGTGCAGATGAGGCCCTCTACAGACAGATAGGAGCAGCCTCACGTTCACAAGCCCTAGTCCTCATGGGGAACTTCAATCACCCTGACATCTGTTGCAGGGACAACATGGCAGGGCATAAGCAATCCAGGAGGTTCCTGGACTTCATAGATGACAGCTTCCTTCTCCAAGTGATAGAGGAGCCAATGAGGAGAGGTGCTATGCTGGACCTTGTTCTCACTAACAAGGAGGGGTGGAGGAGAATGTAAAGATCAAGGGCAGTTTTGGCTGCAGTGACCATGAAATGGTGGCATTCAAGATCCTCAAGGCAGCGAGGAGGGTGCACAGCAAGCTCACTACCCTGGACTTCAGGAGAGCAGACTTTGGCTTCTTCAGAGATCTGCTTGGTAGAGTGGCACGGGATAAAGCCCTGCAGGGAAAAGGGGCCCAGGAAAGCTGGTTAATATTCAAGGGTCACCGCCTCCAAGCTCAGGAGTGATGCATCCCAACAAAGAGGAAGTCAGGCAAAATGCCAGGAGGCCTGCATGGATGAACAAGGAGCTTCTGGGCAAACTCAAAAAGGAAGCCTACAGAAGGTGGAAGCAAATACAGGTAGCCTGGGAGGAATACAGAGAAATTCTCCAAGCAGCCAAGGATCAGGTTAGGAAAGCTAAAGACCTGATAGCATTAAATCTGGCCAGGGACCTCAAGGGCAACAAGAAAAGCTTCTATAGTTACATCGGTGATAAAAGGAAGACTAGGGAAATGTGGGCCTTCTCCAGAAGGAAACGGGACACCTGGTTACCCAGGATATGGAGAAGGCTGAGGTACTCAGTGACTTTTTTGCCTCAGTCTTCACCACAAGTGCTTCAGTCACACCACCCAAGTCACAGAAGGCAAAGGCAAATGCAGGGACGGGCAGAATGAAAAACTGCCCACCATAGGAGAAGATCAGGTTTGAGACCATCTAAGGAACCTGAAGGTGCACAGATCCATGGGACCTGATGAGATGCATCCACAGGTCCTGAGGGAACTGGCGGATTAAGTGGCTAAGCTACTAGCCATCATACATGAGAAGTCATGGCAGTCCAGGGAAGCTCCCACTGGCTGGAAAAGGGGAAACATAACCCCCATTTTTAAAAAGGGAAAAAAGGAAGACCCAGGGAACTACAGGCCAGTCAGTCTCACCTCTGTGCCCGGCAAGATCACAGAGCAGATCCTCCTGGAAACTATGCTAAGGCACATGGAAAATAAGGAGGTGACTGGTGACAGCCAACATAGCTTCACTAAGGGCAAATCACGCCTGACAAATTTGGTGACCTACGACAGGGTTACAGCATTGGTGGATAAGGGAAGAGCAACTGATGTCATTTGCCTGGACTTGTGCAAAGCATTTGACACTATCCTGCATGACATCCTTGTCTCTAAATTGGAGACACATGGATTTGACGGATGCACCACTTGGTGGATAAGGAATTGGCTGGGTGGTCACACTCAAAGAGTTGAGGTCAATGGCTTGATGTCCAAGTGGAGACCAGTAATGAGTGGTGTTCCTCAGGGGTCGGTATTGGGACTGACACTGTTTAACATATTTGTTGGCAATACAGACAGTGGGATTGAGTGCACCCACAGCAAGCTTGCTGACAACACCAAGTTGTGTGATGTGGTTGACGCACTGGAGGGAAGGGATGCCATCCAGCGAGACCTTGACAGACTTGAGAGATGGGCCCATATGAACCTCCTGAAGTTCAACAAGGCCAAATGCAAGGTCCTGCACATGGGCTGGGGCAATCCCAATCACAAATACAGGCTGGGCAATGAGTGGATTGAGAGCAGCCCTGCAGAGAGGGACTTGGAAGCGTTGGTTGATGAGAAGCTCAGCATGACCCAGCAATGTGCACTCACAGCGCAGAAAGCCAACCATATCACGAGGGCTACATCAAAAGAAGCGTGACCAGCAAGTCCAGGGAGATGACTGTCCCCCTCTGCTCCACTCTTGTGAGACCCATCTGCAGTACTGCATCCAGCTCTGGGGACCCCAGCAAAAGGACATGGACCTGTTGGAGTGAGGCCAGAGGACAGCCACAAAGATGACCAGAGGGCTGCAATATCTCTTCTGTGAAGACAGGCTGAGAAAGTTGGGGTTGTTCAGCCTGGAGAAGGCTCTGGGGAGATCTTACAGCAGCTTTCCAGTGCCTAAAGAAGGCCAACAAGAAAGCTGGAGAGGGACTTTTTACAAGGGCATGTAGTGACAGGACAAGGGGTAATGGCTTTAAACTGAAAGAGGGTAGATTTAGATTAGCAGTAAGGCAGGTTTCCCAGAGAGGCTGTGGATGCCCCATCCCTGGAATTGTTCAAAGCTGTGTTGGATGTGGCTTTGAGCAACCTGGTCTAGTGGAAGGTGTCCCTGCCCATGGCAGGGCGGGGTTGGAACTAGATGATCTTTATGGTCCCTTCCAACCCAAACCAGTCTAGAATTCTATGATTCTATGATATACTCTAATGAAGAATACTTGACTACTGAAGAACTCAGGGCTTAAGAAAAACTGAATCTGCCTGTGTGCAGATAGACATTTTCTTCCCTGTAGCATAGATAAAACTCTTGTATTAATGTAGTTAAATTATTTAGTTTAGGTATGTGATTTCTGTTTAGGCGTGGGTATGTATGTATATGCTTGAGAAAATTTAAACAAGGTTAACATAAATGAGCATCCGTGTCAGACAAAGAGCAAACAAGCTGTGCTACAAATTAATGTTTTCACTCCTGCTTGGGTGATGGTTGAGACTTTTAAAACAAAAATATTGTTCTGACAAGCTAAATGACTGCAAAGGTCTTTTAGGCTCTAATGACATATGAGGGGCTTTTTCGTCTTGGAAACAGCACGTACCAGTCTGTCTATGCAACAAAGTGCTGGAACATGCTGTCTACCTTCAATACCATATGGCTAAATATTTTATTAAAAGTTATGCTGCACACGAACACAGGCTATTCCAGACAAAGACTTGTAGACAGCATGATACAGTGAGCAGTTTTCCATTTGTAGTAATTTAGAAAGTTATTTCAGAGGGCAAACCAAAGCCATTTAAGTGAGCATGTGGTACAACTAACACAGAAGATTGTGTGATTTTTAGATCTGACCCTAATGACTCCTCCTAGAGATTACAAAATCCAGGTTTTTACAGAGTAACAGAATGATACACATTTTAGGAGATTTCATTTCCAATTTACCTAGTGTTTACCTTCCTTTTTAGTTCGTCTTGCATCACAGAACACTCCTGTCGAGATTACAATAATACGGAATTCATATAAGCAAGATCAGAAATTTACTGCCTACCAATATCCTGTTACAAATAATCAAACCTGTATTTTGATACATACTGTAAACACTAATGCTAAGCCATTATTTTTTTCAATTACTGAAGCTATAAGTCAAAGATTAGGTCATCCTCCTATGCCAAGCAAAAGGACACAAGTACAGAGCTAAAAAATACTTTGTGGAAGAACATTTCTGTTCTGTTTCTGAACAAAATAACAGCTTAAGCACATGCTGAAACTAAGCAGCCTTTTATGTTGCTTGATGGCTCCAATTATGAAGATAAGGTCACATACATAGTCTTTTATTTTTTTCCCTAAAACCTCTCACCCCAAGACTTAGGTAACCAAACACACATGAGTCATGGTAACATGCAATCAACTATTTTTAGAGGTTAGTTTAAGGGGTAAAGATATATTTGCCTACACACACACACACATAGTTATTTAAATGTGTTCTAGTATATTAACCTACTTAATAAACATGTATTTTTATGTATTTATTTGTATGTCTTCATCCTTTGGGAAAAAACAGAACATTTTGGAGAACCCAACAGAAATGGGTGCTTCTATACCAAAAATGCTTCCTGACAGTGAGTTTTCATCTCCTAAACCAGAAAAATAATTTCTTTTAGCAAGAAGAATACTACACCGCAAACAGTATGCTGATGCCCAAGATGCGCAATAGGACAATTTTCCTCCCCATCTTACTAAGCTACTCTGCAGCCTGACACTATAGTGTGTTACACTGTGGTGAGTGTTCTAGCAGCCTAGAGCAGGTTAAAACCTATGCTCTTGCTTCCATGTGCTTTTCAAAATAAGAGGAAAACAATCTTTTTGTAAACTGAGTTGAATCTTGCAAACCTTAACTCTGTAAATGCAGCTGACATATACCTCTGATATGGCTGGGTTTGTAAGGAAGCGTATTGAAGACCATCAAAATGTATTAATAACATGAAGATTAGTAAAAAATTACTCAAGCCTATGCCTAACCATGAGATTTTAAATGTACATGGATGATGCTGTTTGTAAGAAATAGAATAGGAAACATGGCTGGGACTACCATGCCATAGGTCTTTGGCACTGAAGTTTCTCTTACAGGGATGCTCATAATGGCAATAAAAGGCATTTGTGTTTCCATTTGTGTTAGACACCCTCTGTAGGTTGCACCGTATTAATACAGCATCACCCAGCTATCTGCCGGTTTCTGCCAGAAAAGACCTCCCTGCTTGCCTAATACACAGTAGATGTCAGACTTTTTTTTCAGTGACCACCTGTCCTGGTTTCAGCTGGGATAGTTAATTTTTTTTCTAGTAGCTGGTATAGTGTTACATTTTGGATTTAGCGTGAAAATAATGTTGATAACACACTGATGTTTTCAGTTGTTGCTAAGTAGTGTTTCTAGGATTTTTCATCTTCTCTTGCCCAGCCAGCAAGAAGGCTGGAGGGACACAAGAAACTGGGAGGGGGGACAGCCAGGACAGCTGACCCAAACTGGCCAAAGGGGTATTCCATACAATGTGACATCATGTCCAGTATATAAACTGGGGGAGTTGGCTCAGGGGAGCGGATTGCTGCTTGGGAACTAACTAAGCATTGGTCAGCGAGTGGTGAGCAATTGCATTGTTTTGTATATTCCAATTCTTTTATTATTGTTGTTATTTATTATTGTTGTTGTTGTTGTTATCATTATTATCATTATCATTATTTTCTTCCTTTCTGTCCTATTAAAGTGTCTTTACCTCAACCCATGAATTCTACTTTTTTTCCCCCAATTCTCTCCCCCATCCCACTGGGTTGGGGGGGAGTGAGTGAGCAGCTGTGTGGTGCTTAGTTGCTGGCTGGTTAAACCATGACACCACCAGACTCTTGAACTGTCTTGCCAGAGAAGTTACTACCCTATAAAAGCACGAAAAAATAGAATGAACTCTGAATGAACTATAGAAAAACTCTCATATTTTGGAATTTTGCAGTACTAAACTTCTTACTAGCTCAGCAGCAATATTTTAAAAGCTAAAACAAAAGAATATTTGTTGAGTGCTAAACCTATTACAAGTTAAATGTTCTATCCTTGTCTTCTCGTTTTTTGTTCCATGTATTTTTGTGTCAAAATCTTACATTTTTCCCTCCATGATTTTTTTTCTGCATTTTTTTCCCTGTCTGCTCATGGTAATCACCTTTCCAGTGGTTAAATGACATATTTACATATGGGTCATTTAGCGTAGCTTTACTGCAAATATAACATATGGCCTCAGGGTAACATTTTTGCATAATCATAAGAATTGGATTTCAGTCTTCATTCCCCGTCTTCCTGTGAATGTAGTCTATAAAATCAAATCACCACCAAACAGCTAACACAAAAAACAATACACTGTGGTTTACTGTGCATTGAAATCCTCACCATTCGAGTTTGTTGGGTTTTTTTATCTTGTAGCAATCAATAATGATTGTGCACTTTTTTCTGGGTCTAAGACAAGCACTTACTGCTGTGACATTTCACTTTGACTAGAACACTGAAGCAGTCTTCTCTAACAAATAACTTTATTAAACTTGGAATTTTTTTCTTTAAGTACCAAACCTTTTGAACAGATTTTTGGGGGTGCTGCAGTTTACAAGGGCAACTGTAAGAATGTAATAGATTTTGTAAAAATTAGTCAGTGAAGAAGGGAAAGCGAGCTAGAAAACACGAGCAGCATGTACTGAGTTCCCTGGGAGATGACAGGAGTATCCCTTTACCTATTAGTATCCATCATCGTAACACACTTGGCAGTGTGTCCTTTCCCCACTTGCATCTCAGCTGCAGATCTTCTATCCACAAAAATTATTTTCATCACTTTGTCTATATCAATGTCCCAGTGGACACCAACCCTCAGACATTCTGATAAAACAGTTACCTGCAAACAGCATTTGTGACTGTGACTGGTTTCTCTGGATGTTCTCAGGCATGAAGGGTCCTGTACACTCCCACAGCTTCTGATCTGCACAGCAGGCAGTTCCGCTCTTGAGGACAGCATCAACAAGTATTCAAGATGTAACATCTTCCTTCTCTATTACAAAAAAACAGAGCATCTGAGAATGCTAAAGAGTATTGATATCTGTAAACGGAAATCTTTTAAACTAACTAGAGTTGTGAGTCAACCAAATTAGATCCTTATTGTTTTGAGGGAGGCAGAAAGGCTCCAAGATAGACTCCTAAACAATTTCACTTAGATAGCTCAAACTTGGGAAAACAGGTATGTGGAGCCATGAAGATAAAGGAATTGCAGAACAAACACTAAACCAGAACAGACTAACCTTAAAGAACATGATATACGTGATCTCAGAACTGAGTTTGCGCAAAAGCAGAGGTTATCCAGCGGACACAGTGAGGAAGAGTATATCCTTCATCCAGAGACCCCTGACGACCACCCAGAGACACCAGCAGGCATGTGCAAAAGACATTTGCATATGATAATGAGTTCCCGGGGAAAAAATGAATATGTAAATCTTTCCCCAGAAAACTAAAGAATATGTACGTAGAATTGTATATAGCCTATACAATTAACTCTGTTGACACACAATAGGAGGAGGGATCCCCTCTGTGTCCAGCACTGCAATAAAGAATACCTGCTTAATAGTCATTTGACTACTGAGTTCTGATTTCGGCTTTTCATGGCATCAGTACTTAGCATTTCTGAGAACAAGTCCATTTATTCTAGCATGCAGATGTGGCTCTAGGAATGTAAATTTACAGCCTGTTTCTGAAAAAATCTAGGTACATAAAGTAAATTAACAGTTGTTTCTGTCTAAGTCCAGGCCTGTAAAACGATTCGTCTTCAGATTATGCCATAAAGCAATCTTCTCCTTGAAGATGTTCCAAACTCGACAAGTCCATGAGCACTCCATTCTAGCTTTGAAGCTGGCCCTACTTGGAGAAGGGGTTTGAATGAGGTGAGCTCTGGAAGTCCCTTCCAAACTAAATTATTTGGTGATTCTCTTAAGTATGACAAATAGTCATTCACCCAGCAGGACTAACCCCAAAGCCTGGTTATGATCATTTAAATGACAAAATGGCTAATGTATTCCTGTGAAGTTTTCAGCAGGGCTATCTAGCTAAGAAGCCTGTTCTACAGTTACAGCATTTATTGATATGAACCCAGTTGCTGAAGAGTCCCCAGTGCCTCAGCACAGTTTGTTTCCATGGTAAGGCAGGATATTAAACCTTACATTAGACACTTCTAGTGGGATTAAAGAGAGGTTGGTATGTCTTGATCATCAACTCAACTTTAGCCTAGAAAAGAAGCACCTAGTAAACTGGGAAGAAGCTGTAGGAGGGGAAAATGTTTTGTTTTCCCGTGGGACCACAGGGCTTTGTTGCCTCTCATTTCACGGGGATGTTATTCAGAAACCCCATGGGTCCCTACCAGTCCTACATGTCTATTTTTTTTAAAAAAAAAAGCCTGGTGGGATACCAAATGCGTTAGGACAGGGTACTCTTTACATGAGTCGCTACCAAATTTCAGCAACAGGAAAAAAAAAAAAATCACGTAACTTACTCCTTTTCATATTTAAGCAGAACGATCGATTTCCCAGCCTACCCAAAGCAGCAGCACAACCCTCAGTCACCGCTGCGGCCCCCGGAGCAGCCGGCCTACCGCGCAGACAGTGCCCGGTTGGGGTGCTGACCGCCGGCTCAGCAGCCTCGGGCCTCGCCGTGTGCTCCCGCGCCCTGGTGGTTGTCTTGGAAACTTGTCTCAGAAGCCCTTTGTGGTAATTTCCCCAGAGGAAGGGGTGGTAGGCCGGGGAGTATCGCTGCTCGGTAGCCATAGTTACCTGCACGGTATAAATACCGAGAAACCAGAGATCGAGGGAACCGATCGATCTCTCCGTCACGCACAGAAGTGCTCCCGTCCAGCGTCTGTCCCCCCCTCAGCTGATGTTAATGTCGACGTGAGGAGACGTTGGATAAAATAATTCACATACCACACAGAGGAGTGAAATCAAGGCCTCAACAGGTGCTCTGCTGAGGCGTTCGGGTTTTGCTGGGGGCGGGGTGTGAGGCCGCGAGTGGTGGCGCTGGCCTGGGGGTTATGTTAAGACAGCATCGGGGTGCACTGCCCCCAATTCCCCTGTCACCCTGCCCTCAAGGAGACGGTTACCCCGTGGAACCTTCCAGAGAGACGCCGAGAGACCAACGGCCACCTCCGCTCCCGGCGCACGCTTCGCCTCGCCCCGCCC
>VYZV01028759.1:15081-28622 GCA_013401275.1 Pandion haliaetus | reverse complement strand
GGGGGGCGAAGCGACCCCCACAGAGTCGGTAGTGGTACGCTCGGCCGGCGGCGCGGGCTTCCCGCCTTCGGGGTGCGCGCGCGCCGCCTCTTCACGGCTGGCTGTGGAGGAGTGGGGCAGCGAGGCAAGGCGAGGAGGGGGTGCCTTGTCGCCCGTGTCCGAGCGCAGGCATCCTGCTCCACCTGTCGGTTATGCCCACGCACCGAGGAGTAAAAGGCAGTGCTTTGAGTGTCCTGTGCCCCTGAGACTGTGAGATCGTAGTTCTACCCAGGGCACTTTCTGTAGACGAATTGCAGCGGTGGCAGGGGGAAGGAGGGTCGGTAGGCCTCAGTGCGCGTCGTCGAGGGGGTTTGCAGTGGTGCGGCTGGTGCCTCTGCCCTGTTGCGGTTGTCTGTGGAATCGCATGAGGGGATGAGATTCACTGCACTTGTGGGTGCCGCTTGGGTGGTGATAACTTTATCTGCAAAGGACGTTTTAAACGTGCTCAGGGTCTTCAAAGAGTGGGTAATTAAAGTCATAGTCAATGCAAATGTCAGGTGCCTGTCTTAAAGAAGGGTGGAGTTCAGAAAAATGATGAGACTATTTGAAGTGCCTGTTACTGAATAATTATTATATTCAATTGAAATACACAGTTCAGTATCTACTCATTTTATTTTTGTCATAAATAACAGGTTTCACTGTTACATGAAGCAAAAAAGAAACAAATTCCCAAATCAGATAATCAGCTACAATACTTTAAAAAGGATACTGAGAGAGCATTGATGGCAAGGCATTAAATAGAGATTAAACAAGGGTGTCAGTTTTATGACAGTCAAAAATACATTTTAAATCTTTAATTTTCCCCCTGTGAAATATAGTTCAAAACAGGGGTGGGAGGCTTAACAAAAATGCCTTTGGAAGACATAACTTATATAATAATAACATACACAAAAACAAAAATGATGAGTTTTCCTGCTGGAAAAATACAATATTAATAATACAACATACTATTTTTAATTTACTGTTTCAGTTCAGTTCCCAGTGGCACTGTTGCTTAATGCTGCCAAGTGCTGAGCACATCCTGTCTTCTGAGAAAACAAATGATGCTATGGAGTAAGGAAACACACAAAACAGCACACAACATGGCAGCTCCCTGAACACCCATCCTCAGTCAAAATGTAGAGGGTAAACCACAGTTTTAAGAGCATGATGAAAAGAAACAGTGATTGACAAACATATGATACTGCCCATAATAAGGACTGGAAAGATCAGGGCTTGGCATTCATAGTGTATGTTTAGATTATCAACTAATAGAATATTAAGTTATGTAATTGTTTTACAAAATTGAATGTCCTGAATAAATATTTTAAACTCCATTTTAACAAATCATTGCATTGTAGTAATAGTTAGAAGTCATTAAGATTGCTAACTTAGTAAAAAAATCACTAATTTAACTTAGAAGCATTAGTTCTTTAATGTTATATATTCTTAAAAAATGTGGATTTTTAAAAAAAAAGTTAATTAGTTTTAGCTAATGAATTAGTTTTAGTCCCTCTCAGGCAACAGTGGATATAAGGGAAAAATGAGTGTTAAACACACAGAACGAATATCTTTATCTTACTGCTTTGGTAAAGAAGTTACGTACATGTAAAGACTTATAAATATTGAATGACTGGGAAAACAATTCAGTTATGTAATTTTAATTCCTGCTTAGCAGTTGTTCATTTACATATCTATTTCCACCTAACCTTACTGTGTTTCTGTCCGGAAACCCGTTCAGTTTCTGGGTAGTGCACACATTCTAACTTGTGGTTCATCTTTCTCATTGCAATTTTTTGTTATTTGTAAAAAGACAGCTCATACACATAGAAGTGATGATTTTGTCTGGAATACATGGTTTATCTGGTATTGGAATTTTTGTTTCATGGAGCCTGATGTTCAGACATAGTTTCAATATTTTCAGAAGCATTCATATTGTGTCTTTCACATCCATCTTGCAAATACATGTTGAAGATTCTGTAAGTAGAATTTCTACTAAAAATAGGAATTGTGTTAATAATCTGGAATTATATGGCTGCTTTTCAAAATACTGCCTTTTTACTCATATGGTAAGGTTTATGTTCTGCAGTGTCTCATCACTGATATTAATGCAAACTGTTTATAAGAAAATGTGTAAGTTGAAGCCTGAGTAGTTAACTTACAGCATCTACATAGGTCAAAGGTCTAGATTCTGCATGAATGTGTGCCTGGTAAAACCTCATTTACTTAAGTAACATTTTTTAAGTTAATCAAATGAAAGAAAATTTCATCTGTTTTCTCTAAAATATGCACAGTAGAGAATGGAGTAATTGTTTCAATTGACTGAATTTCCTGCTCTTTAAAGTGTGGATGTAAAGACCAGTCTGTTTTAGCAGCATATCTAAAGTGCAATTGGTCATATGTTTTAAAATCATCCTATGTGCAGACCACTAATATATTTAGGTAAAATTGCATCATTGTGTCTATGGAAGTGGATTCAGGTTTATTTTTTAATTGCAGCAAAAAATTCCAAATTCAGTTATATCATCTAACAGTTTGATAGATTTTGCTTGAGCTTTCTGACATCCATTGTGTTTTGAAGAAATGCAAGATCTTAGGTTGGCTGAAGTTTAGCTTCACATGCAAAAATAGTTTTAATTTTTAAAAAAAAGTGTTCTTTGTTCTGCTTATGTTTGTGCATATGAAATCTTTTGACATAGTATGAATGAGAAATAAATGAATTCATAGATCTGTTTTTTATAGAGACAGTGATCACTGGATTATATGGTCCAGAAATAAATTAATCACAGCCATGAAGAAACTATGAAGAAAATCAGCATGGTGAACCTTGATAAACTTTTAGATAACTTCTCAGAGATAGAAAAGGTAAGTGAAGAAGGTAAAAAATGTTGAAACTGCTATCTATAAATACTTTGAGACATTTTACTAAGCTTTTCAAGTGAAAATTTCTTCTAAGTGGAATCAGTTCTGATTAACACGCCATGTAATACCAACTTTGGAAAGTGTTTGTATTGACTGTATCTCAGAGAGATATGACTGACTTCTCTGAAATCTGAGAAGCTTTTGTTTCTGTGCTAGAATTTTAATGGTGCAAAGGCCAATTTTGGCTTCTCAGGAAAAGCGTGGAAGTGTCCCTTGGTATCAGAAGCTGCTATTTGAGATAACAATATCACACAGCTTTGCTAGACTATCTTTTCAGAAATTGTTCCTTGTTCTAGAAAAATGTCATTGCCATAGCAGGAGCATCTGTTCTTTTATTTCATATGCATTGAGCTCCCTTTATTTTACATATATGTCAGTTCTTAAAAGATTGATCCACTGAGGAAAATCGGTACTGTATTTCTTCTTAGACCCATGCTGGCCAGCATTCTGGTGATTTCCTGATCAGTAAATCCATACTAGAGATATTATAAAAGGGGCACCTGAAATAAATTTAGCATTTTGCATGTAAAAAACATATTATACCAATTCCTATTGATACCCATTACTCATGGTGGTGCTCAGCGAGGGCATTGACAGTCTCATGTGCAAAGCAGTAGAAAGAACCTTGCCGAGGATTGATCCAGACTGTGGACTACAGAATTGAGAAGAAACCAGTTTATAACTAGTAATGGAGGTCAGCATTCTTAGTTCTGCAGGGTAAACTCGCAATAGCACAGGCTCTCAAGTCTAGCATTGTTCTTCTCTATAGTGGAATTTCCAGAATGGCAAATAATACAGGTTTTTGACTGCAGTGTTGTGAAATTTTTAAATTTTATCTTAATTTAAAACTCAAGATTTAAAACTTAAATCAAAAGGTATATTAATATAACTTTAGTCTTTTTCCAATTTTCTAGAACATATCAGAAATTACTGAAGCAAATAAACTACTGGTTCTTCAGCTGGAAAAATGTAACAGGTTGTTAACTTTAAGCCAGTCAAAAGAGGAATCAGTAAAAGAAGGTAAGTTACTTTTTAAAAATGGTATGGGTTTTGCGTATATTCAGGAACTTCTGAGAAATATTTCCATTAGTTTCAGTCATATAAAATAAAAAAATAAAATAGCAAGGATCTAAGATGCTATGAGAAAAACAGTGATGCTTAATCTTGGGTCATGTAACAGAATCCATCTCATTTGCATAAACCAGGTAATTTTAATCCACAAACATATCTTGAGAACTGCATTAGAGTAACTATTTTCCAGTTGATATTAGTATCCATCACTTTAAGAGATTTTTGAGTGCATCCAGTACTTATGAAAGAAAAACTTTCTTTTTTAATTGTCTTTCATTTTTTTCTCTTCATCTTTTTTCTTTTGATTATGTTATCACCTTTTCCAAGGAAACAGTGTGTTGGCAGGGAAAGAGGGAGAGGTTCACGTGAGCTTGGTACACCTGATGATGTTATTGTGCCCAGATATTTACCTTTCCCATCCATACAGGCCTCTTGAGCTTCTAGTGAACAGCCACAGTTTACAAAGGCAGCATTTTTAAGCAAACTAACAGCAGTAGTTTTACTTAAAGTGCTAGCCTGTGATTTACATTAATCCATAAGCAGCTCAGATGTCTGTGTAGAACAATAGGGTCAATATTTGCGAAAAATAAGGTCAGCACTGACACTATCATGCCCCCAGCTGAGCTGTTCCATTGGTATCAATATGACAATGGTTTGGTTTACCTAGTCACCAGAAATGTTTTGTCCAATAAGAAATGAGACAGATGCATTCCTGAATGCATATTTCGCTGCCTTCTGAAATGTCAAAGCTTGCCTGTAATTGGAGGTGGCGTGTCAGACTGGTGGAGCTGGTGCTCTGAGGTAGGGACAACCTGATAGCCCAGTCTGGGGTTTGGAATATATTTTCCCTGTACCATGCTGACTGGTATATTGAAGTTTTAGTATTCCTCTTTGAATTTTGCTCACTTAAATTAATTCTGAAAGGACCTTGGGTATTGGTGTAATCTCAATGTCTTGTTCTGCCTAGGCATTTGTTTAACTTCTAGAAAACTAAAAAGCTGTCCAAAGTGATAATACTTTTTCTCTGTGTGAGATTTAATCTCTGAAGAGGTCAGATTAAACAATGTCACAGCCTGTTTTGTGTTTATAATGTCACTGTCGAGATTTTTATATCAGTGACATCTCCAACTTGGTCATAAAGTGTAAGGAATAGCATATAATCTTTCAAGGTTGAGTTCAGTTAAGCTGATACCACTGTTGTAAGTTTATTCCATAGGCTGTACTTGTGTTATTGTCAGCTTTAATGTCATCAGTTTCGGTCATATTTCTTTTACTTTGTATAGCAGATGTCATTATGGTCCTAAATTGTTATGAATTGTAATAACAGTTAATATTAAGAGGATTCAAACTGTTCAGTGGAAACTAGATAATGAAATGGCATTTACTGTTTTACAGGTGGGAATTATAAGCCTCTACATAATAAAAAAAACCTGCCAAAAAAGGAGGAATTAAAGAGAAAATTATTAAATTAAGACCTTTTTTTAATTCTAGAAGGCATATTTTCAGATGGTTATTTGAAAAGAGAAATAATATCTAGTACTTAGCATAGATTTGTGATTGCGTATTCTTCTGTAATTTGCAGAGTTGCTGAAAGGTGCATCTTTTTGTAGAACTTTGTAAAGTTGCTACAAGTTAGGAAACAGGTTAGGAATAAACTTAGTTTCATGCTGGAGTGAGATTGCCAGTTGGTTCACTTAGATCTTCACTGGGACTTAAATAATTTAGCATAATCAGAAATTAACTGGAAAAGCTAGTGAGTGAGTGAAGTTTGCTAATGATGGTAATCTAATCAGTTATACCAAGAATCTCATGATAGAGAATGACAAGTGTTAAAAAGGGGAGATGAAAACCCGTAGCAGTGCGTATGGGAGGCATTTTATGTCAACACTGGTTGGCCCCAGTTGGCTACTTACCACGAAAGAGATCATGGTGTCATTCTGGACAGTTCTCTGAAAATACCAGCGGTCAAAAAAGAAAACACAAATGATAGGCAAGATTATGGAAGAAAGAGAGAAACAAACACCATGTCCCTGTAAAGTCTGTGATTTTCATGTAATATTCCAGTCCCCACGTTTCAAAACGGACATACCAGAACTAGAAAAGGTAGCAGAGAAGGTGGCAAGGTTTGGTATTGTCAGGGAGGAGCAAGGGACAGGGAATCGGGAACCACTCATGTAACAAGGACCACAGAGGTAGAGGCTTCATCAGCTGATACTCGATCCCACTGTACCCATGCAGGGCTGGCCCAGTGAGGGCAGTCAGGGTCAGCCAAAAGTCCACAGTACCAAACAAGTACATAGTGATGGAACAGGTCCAAGGTCAAGACAGGAGGTTGAGTCAGGATCAGGTTCAGAAATGGTAACAAGGGCCAGACATGGTCTAGTGATCACTAGCGGGTCCCTAGTGATGAGGCAGGTCTGAAATCAAGCTAGGAAGTCCCTCCTGGGTCATGACCAGGGTCTAGATCTACGTAGTATGTGGCTGGAACACAGCTGCAACATAGCTCAAGGTGGGCCAAGGGCAAAGCCTCGGCTTAAAAGCAGCTCCCAAGGGAAGGAGGGGCAGACATTTCTGAGTCTTTCAGCTTTCTTCAAACAGCTTTTTTCAAGATCACCAGCTGTACTATTGCTAAGTTGGCCTTGAGCCCAGCCAAACACCCAGGAGGTGGGTGGGGGAGAATGCACTTGGGGCCCTCAGAGGTTTGTCACAATTTTGGAACATCTGAAGAAAGACTTAAGTTGGCTGGAAACTTTTCAGCCTAAAGAGAAAGAATAGAGCTGATACGACTTATAGCTGTAAAGTTATGAATGGCATCGAGAAAGTGACTAGGGAATGAATATTCACTATTTAATGTAATAAGAGAACTAGATGAAAATGAAACTTGTAGATTGATTTAAAGTGAACAAAAGGAGGAACTTTTCCATACTTTACAAAATAAAGTTGTTAAATCAATTCCACAGAAGCGTGTGGATAACAGAAGTATAGACTAGTGCAAAAAGATTAGAAAAATTCATGTAACAAAACTTAACAAATTTGTTAAACACAAAGACAGTAACTCTCACTCAGGTCTCCCTTATTTTTGTGTTTTGGAAGCTGAGAGGATATATTAAGGGTAGTGTTTATCCAGCTTTTTTTCCTCTTTCCTGAAGTACCTTTTACTGGGTATTGTGAACTGGGATAGTGAACTAGATGAAACTTTGGTCAGACTCATTAGAGCCATTTGTTTCTCTATTAAGCACAAATGACAATGCAGGACAGTCATTCAGAAACAGATGAAGAGGCTTCATTATTGACAAAAACAGAAAGGAAGGGACTTATACAAAATAGATTTTTAAACGGGAAAGGAAAAGGTGGACAAAAAGAACAAATCCTTCTTACCATAAAACTTAGGGGGTAGCAGAGCAAGTGAAAGAGACAACTCAGGAAATCAGAGCAGCTGGGATGACTGCAACAAGGACTGTGGAAGTAGAATGGACTGAAAACAGATGAAAGTCAAAAGACAGATTTGAGCTTTGTAAATAGTAGTCCCTCATTTCAATGAGATAAAAGTGAAATGATTTGAGGAGATAGTTATGCTGATATAACTGAAAAGGATGACTGCTGGAGCTGTTTTGAAACACATGATAGAAAAAAAAAGAGATGGTGGAAGTCCAAGTAAAAATAACAGAGCAATCAGTGTGAAATATGAAATAAAGTTTTAGCTGCAGGGATAGTCAGGAAAAAACAAATCTCAATAATATTAAATTCATAGTAGTTGTGGAAATTAGTACGGATATAGATAGGAGGCAGAATTGTTGGAAGGCAAGGATTCTGGTCAATGAGTAAGAGAGATTGCAGAGCTGTTAGTAGCAGTAATGAAAAAAGTGAAAAGTGGGAACTTGGGACAATGTGGGGCATCCAAGAGGTGGTTCTGAAAGCTACTTGATGATAAAGAAGTAAAAGGTAAATGAGAAATTGCAAAGGGATAGAATGTTATTTAGAAATTAAGACAGTTATCATGGCTGCTCTATTAGGTTAATGTGCTTACCAATAAGGTAAACACTTTAAGTAACATGGCATAAGTTTATATTTTTCAATTGTATTCATTAATGGTGATCAGAAATCAAAGTATCACAAAACATCTTGGGCAGCAAGTTGTCATAATCCACAGTGGATGCTGTCAGAAGAACCTTCAGGTAAACAGTTACCATATTACTGGAGATCAGCAGTGACTGTAACATTAAAAGTATTTCAGGACATTATGGTTGGTGTAGTGATTATAAATTGTAGTAAGTAGATAATGTTTATAAAGCATTTTGCTTTTTCTTTTTGAAATGGATAGAAATTATCTTTGCACCTTTATCAAATTCAACTGCAACATTGACCCTTCAGAAGAGGAAATAACACACTGTGTATTCAGAATCAGAGCACTAAAAGTGTTGTGTCTAATAGTTCAATTCTTTGTAAAACCTTTGACTTGAAAGTCAAAGCACTGTGGGATTAAAAAAACACTCTTTATTACAGATGGGGTTATAGAAGTATCCTGTGCGGAGCTGGAGAAGTTGCAAGGGACCAAATGTAGCACTGATACTTCCATTCTTACTCTGACAATAGTTATCCTAACAGACTCTAGTTGTGAGAATGGCTTTTATACAGTGATATTGACAGTTGTGGCTTGGAAAAAAATATTTCTCCCAGCTTTATGTCCCAACCTGTTTCCCAGAACCCAGCTCAGCCATGTTTCCTGAAAGTATCATTTGAAGAGTTGGTCCAAAGGCAATTGAATTTGCTGGGTTTGAACTGCCGCCTCAATTTCTTGATGAACACACAATCTTAATGTATGTACATTCTCAAGTTGAAGAGCATTCTCAAGTTCATCCTATTAAAAATTTAACACAAAATCAAATGAATTGACAGGATAGGTAAACTACTCAGCCTTAGAATGTAAGGCTTAACAGTAGACCACAAAGCAATTAACAGAACAGCTAAGGAAAAAACATGAGAGATGCCATGCTGGTGAATGGTTTACATATGATTCTAAATAAGCATGCTGCTTACAGCAGAGGAGTGAAGAGAAAGAGCACTGCCTACCCTGAAGGATTTGTGGCTGCTAGTGGTTGTGGGGTGGAGGAAGTAGAATTTTAACCTGGCTGAAGAACTCTTTGTCAGTATGAGAAACAGAAATAGGAATAGCATCTCAGGCCCCAAGAAATCTCCAACAAGTATAAGTGAGAACCTGAGGGCTCCTTGACATCCTTGATTGCCAGAAATCTTTCTCTAGGACTGTTTAAGGTAAAAGAAGACTGGGAATTCTGAAGGAAATGCAAAGGAAAAAAGAACACTTCTAAAATTCAAGGGAGAGGGGAGAGTGAAACAATTGAACCCAAGATAAGGTGGGAAAGATGAGCAACTGGGCAAGTGTGTACGTGTTCTGAAAGGTCATAAATGAGCTTTGTTTTGTCTTGATGTGTTCTTTGCTAAATGAAGGTGAGATTCAGGACCACAGTTTTTGTTCAGCGTAAGTCATTGCAGCTCCACTTAAGACAGATGGAAGTCTGGCATTCTTGTTTTCTGCTCCTAAACCTTTTTCGTGGTGACTAAATGGACTCTTGTGGTGTAGGCTACAATTCTGAACTAAATTCTACTGTAGTTTTTAAAAAGAAAGCAATCACATTATTGTCTATGGTACACTTAAGGTGGCTCTATTTAGCATCTTCAGGATTGCGTATTGTCGACTTAGTGTTTCAAAGGTGTTAAAGGAAAAAGTGGTTGATGTTGACTATGGTTGACTATAAAAAAAGCCAACAGCTTCAATTATAAATGCAGATGGAATAAACTGCAATAAATTATACACATTAAACATGGAAAAAGAGCACTTAGGGTGTTCAGTCATTCTGCATGTAGGCAATATTCTTTACAGGGACGGAACCACACAGAATCTATAACAGATGCTATGCCAGTGATCCATAGAGCTGCAACCATTTAGCAAAATTTTGCTTTTTAGTCCTTAATGTAGGCAAGCAAAACTGGTGGGTTCCCAGTAATTTCTTCCTGTTACAACTGTAATTACATAAGGGATTTGCCAGGATACATCCTTTAAAGATAAGAAAGATTAGCAGATATTCTTGGGACTGGAGAAAAGAGTGGCTTGCACTTAAATAGCTGTGATTGATTCACTGTAAGACTAGCTGCTATCCTACTGTTTACTCAAATGCATAGGTGTCTTTCCAATTTGTGCATGAATTGTAAGCATTTGGGTTTATTTCCATACACTTTCAAATGCGAGAAAATTTGTCACAGAACTATTTGGTACAAATGGTTATGCTAACCTAGTGCTTAGGACTTTGAATAGAATTTTTCCACAAATGCTTTTGATCCAGTACAGGAACTGAGGGCAGGCAACTTTTCTGTGCTGTTCATGCTCCCTCTACTGTTTTTTTGGAAGCATGGAAGGGGAGAATACAGCTGGCTAACAGTCAGCTGCTTGAAAAGAGGACTTGATGGAAGGATAGACTAAAGGTCAAAAAGTTTGAGTGGAAAACTGAATCTCTGAGCTGGGATCTAAATTCATCTTCCTGACTATTATTTGTAATGTTGTCTTAATTATATGACCTACAATCTTCAACAGAGCTTTGGTCTCACAAGATGAGTAACTGTATTTAGCATACTTTATCTGTTGTGGAAATTAAAAGCCACTTAAGAAATGCAGTGGTACTCTGGAAACAGAAAGAAAGGTTTTAAGAGTAAGCAACCTCAGTTTTAGTGTCCCCTGTCTTCCCACTCTTTGAATGTTTTGTGACTTTACTGATAAGGTTACAGGGAACATAAGGGATAAAAATAGTATTTGATGAAAACCAAATGTTACATTACAGGCAGTCCATATGGTGTTCAAATACTAAAAATATGATTTAAAAAAAGAAAATTATGAAATACAAATACGTAAACTGATAACAAGTTGCATGTATATAGATACACGCACACATAATAATTTTGTTTAAAATGAGATAATAGGGATATAGTAGAATATTCTGAATCTCTCCAAGTTTATGTTGAGCCACAAGATGAATGTTAATATGCACTAAAAATGGGGTGAGAAACTGCAATGAGTGGGTAGTGTTGGTCTTGTTAAAAACCATCTTGGCAAAAATGCTGTCAGGTAAGTAGACCTCAGTTTCATTAATTACATCAAATTGCTGGAATGCTGATATGGAAAACTTCCATTATTGCCCAGAAAACAGTAACAATCTTGTTTTCTGGCTAGAAACAAAAATGTAATAGTTTTATGAAATTGTTCGTATTGCTTGATAAAATTTTTTATAATCTATCATCAAACTAAAAGCTAAAATTAAGCAGTAACCATGTAATAACAATCTGAGTTACTTCTATAGTCAGAAGACTTAGATTGATATCTAATCAAGGTGATTATAAAATATTTGAGAAACATTTATAAACAAAATATAGAATTAGAATTGTGAAGAAATTATTAAAAATTCTGGATTTTTCATTTCTTTTAGAATGTACTACTTTACAGAATGTGATAAAGGGTCTAACACAAACCATTGAAAACCAGTGTAACATGAAAGGTAAAAGCAAAAATATTCTTACATGTACTGTACTGTAATTTAGAATGAGCAGGCATTTCATTTTTTTTGTTTATACTTACTGTTTTTTTAGAGTGAGAAACTCACTGGCAGCCAAACAGAAAGAAAAAATAATGTGTCTAACATCAGTCTTGTGCAGATTTTGGTGGTTTATATGCTTAACAAATGTATATTGGTATTATCCTACTTAGCATCCAAATGTAAAAGAAGTTCTGCCTCAGTGAGGTTCTTTTAATCAACAGTTGTGCTTTAAATTTATTTCAGCATAGCACAGTTAATTTTACAAAAAGTGATAAAGTATCATTCAGTTGTTGGACTGTAGTCTACTAAAGCATTTATGCATAGTTTTTATCACTTTGTTAAACCAAAGAGTCTTAGTCCTCAGTGTAATGTTATTAAAATTTAGCTGTTATCCATAAATATTTGACAATTACTTACTGCTATTTTAAAGTAAAATTTATAAATATTTGCTCTATCTCTATACCACAGTTTAGCTGTACACCATGTAGTTAATTTTATACTTGTTGTGTGGTCAAGGCATATTAGCATAAATATTAATACACCTCTAAAATTTAGAAGTATATGGCTACTTTTAATAGTCAGAGTGACTTTTAATAATCACAGAAAAGCATTACCTGCTTTTTCTAAATTCTGGTTTTGAGATACTACTTTCTAGTTTTTGGGAAACAAATACTCAAAAAGTTGCATCTTCCAATTTGAAACTGTCGTAGCCATGATAATAATCCTTTATTTTCTGAGCCAAAGAACTTTGCATCTAGGTGTTCTTGAATGCATCAGTTATCAGAAGGCAAAAGACAGTTCAAAGTAGTAATACCAGGCAAGTATTATGATTAAACTATGAATTTTCTTGTTAAGAAAAATGGAGACTGAGATTATGTAGTTCTGTAAATTATGATTATCATGTCTACAAAAAAAGTTTCTTAAAGTTCAGGTAAGTCGAAAAATGAAAGTAATTTCCTTATTCTGCTTTCATCTTAATAATTATGTCAAAATATACTTTTTAGTCTATCATACAGTTTTTTATTTACATAGATGAAAATGATAGGCTGAAGGGTACCATTCACATCTTGGAAGAGAAATTAAAGTCTTGTGAACTGGTAAGTTACAAATGATCATTTGTTAGAGGAATAATATTTTATCTCTATTGTAGCAGTTCTTATGTCTTTATATTCTTGGATTTGCTACTGGTACCATTATTGTTGCACTTTTCCTAACATTTATCATGTGTAAAAAGAGAAGTTGTTCTCGTGACAGTATCAATATGAGAATGTCTTCAACTAAGAGATCGAAACTAAGTGCTGAGAACTCTGACTCAGTCTAAGATGCACTTTTGGTTTTAGCTGTATTTAGCTTTAAATTCAACTTTACATTCTAAAATCTAATCCCATGCATTAAAATACATTTTTGTGTGGAAATAAGGTTTTGATATTCACAATCCCTGCTGTCCTGCGAGAGAATCGAGAACTGTCTGAATTTTGTCTATAGTTTCTTTGGGAGTACATGCTATGAAGATAATAGGTCTCTGCTTTTTCTCTGTGTCTCATAATAAATTCCACTTACCATCTCTCTACTTTTTATCTGCACCACTCATTGTTGGAAAGGAGGTAACACCAGCAGGGCTAGTCACAAGCTGTTTGTTCTCTGTGCTAATATTGCTGTTACCTGTATAGGCTTAGGAATCTCACTGCTGATTTTCTTTGCCTGTGTTTGTACTATCTATGAATTACAATCAAATTTTTATAATGATGGAGCTATTACCTTGATGGTTTGAGAATAAAATGAGTAATGCCTTCTGAATGACATGAGAAAACTATGGTTCTATACATTATATACATGTACGGGCGTGGTGGAACTTCCTAGTGTTGTTCTGAAGGCACTTACTTGACTATGTCCATTATATACTGTTACCACCAATCAGCAACTGCCCTT